>VWZO01017855.1:777300-826568 GCA_013396975.1 Bucco capensis
TTGGGTTTCTTTTTTTTAATTTTTTTTTAAAATTTTTATTATTTTGGGAGCTAACAGCAACAAGTCATTGGATCCCACCGCCGTGCGGGAGATGCAGCACAACCGCACTTTACTCGGGGACCCCTCCGCACACACCACACGCAGACAGACACACACACACGGAACCCCGCCGTCCCCGCAGCAGCCCCGCACACCGGACGGAGCTGTCCTCCCCACCAGAGAAAGAAAGACCAGAAGGAAAAGGACAGGGAGAGAGGGGAAGAGGAGGGGGGAGGGAAGGAGAAAAAAACCAGAAATAATAATAATAAAAAAAGAAATAAAAAGAAGCCAGGCGCAGATTTACCTCAGCCGCGCAGGCAGTGAATCACTTCCATCCCCCTTTTGTTTGTGTTTTTATTAGTGTCGGCTCCCTCTGCCTAGTGGAGGTGTGTTTGTGCACGGCAGTTGGCTATGGAAACTAAGGCAGTGGAGCTGTAGCTAAGGGTAATCCTGTTTTTACTTCCTCCATCTTCAGAGAGCAGGGTTAGCCTGGGACAGCTGGTCAAACCCCGAGAAACCGATCCGGCGGCGGCGGCGGCAGCCTCCCGCCCGCCCGCTCTCACTCACACACGGACACACACACANTATTTTTAACCGGCGGGCGGGCAGGCGGCCGCGGGTGCGCAGCGCTCCTCCGGCCCTGGCCGCGGCGCGGCCCGTCCCGCCCAGGCGGGAGTTCCTGCCGTGGGGAGGCACGGTTCGGAGCGGCTGCGCTTCCTGTCTTATTGAACATTACAAGTACATATTTAGGTAATTTCTTTTGCTGTTCCTAAGTGTGACGCTGACGGAGAAAGCCCGGCTAAAATAAAAAGCCTTTTCGCGCTGTATTTCCCCTCCGCTGAGAAAAGGGAACACCAGCGTTATCCTCCTGAGGGAAAGCCTGGTTCTGCTTCCCAGCCGAAGCTGAAGGAACACCTCCGAGTGCCACAGTCCCATCTCGGGGGCCTGACCCAAACCCACCGCAGCAGCTGGCACGTCTGCAGCAAGGCAGGACCCAGCCTGTGTCTTCGGTGCCGAAGGTGAATGCTTGATGTGCTTTCCCACAGGAGCTTTCCCTTGCCTTCACAGGTCTTGGATCAGGTACAATAGCATCTTTTTCTCAAGTGTCTCTTCATCAAGCTGAACCACTGGTGACCATGGTAATGCCATTACTAGGCATCAGAGTTAACAGTCCATTAAGAAGCTGTGGTTGTGTATGTCATGCACTGTATACACATATTACTGAATTTAAATTTGCCAAGTTAAGCACACAAAACACTAGGAAGCATCAGAATTCAGGCTGTCCATACACCCCTGGGTCTTTTCACTCAACAGAGCAACCGATAAGAATAACATGGAGTTATCCTCCATTTTCACTGGTGCCAAAGGGGAATAACACATTTTGCCAGGGAGTTTTAGACAGGCACTGATAAGAGTACCTCCATCACTACATACCCACATTCTTTGCGTATCAAGGACCTGCAAGGGCTTTAGGTAACTCTTAAGTTTTGCGTTCAAGCAAGATCTTAACTACAGCCTTAACTCTTGCTCCAGCTATATTTGAGCACAATACTGTTGTTAGAAGCAGTAAAGTAAACCCAGGTTTTATTAGCTCAGCCACTTTCACATCAAATGACATTCTGCTTTGTAGTGGCAGAGCCACCCCATCCTGAGAGAGGGAGACAAACTCCACTTCTAAAACCAAATAATTCAGTCAGCCAAAGACAATGAAGTTAATAGACAGCTCTCTCTCCCCAGCACTACAAATTTTAGCCAATTAGTCATTACACCACATCTGTGAAGTGGGTTAATTTAACTCTTTTCATTTTGCATAGGAAGGAGGCAGAAAGGTTAGGGGACTGGCCCAAGGCCACAAAGAGCATTCAGAGCTGAGCCTAGAAAGCAGGCTTCTTGTTTCCCACGCCTACGTTTCAACAACTAGACTTGGCTTGCCTACATCAGAAAATAGACTGGCATAGCTATAGCTGTGTAATTAGACCATAACTGTTTATGTCGGAATAACTCTTTGCAGACATTCCCCTCCAGATGGAAAGTGACTTCCCAAAAGCTGACCAAATGAATTCACTCAACAGCACACACTTTGGGTTTTGTGTCCCCGTCCCCCCCCTTTTTTTTTCTTCACCCTCTCTTCATTTTTAGGGGGTCAAAATTCCTGAGATTTGGGTCTTGGCAGCATTGTGAAGCCTTTTATAACTTTTACAGGCCACCAAAAAGCAGGGACAAATGCAAAACATGTCACTGAAATGCTACAAGTCTTGTCAAGACTTTTATGGTGCTTTTCATCAAAATGTTGAAAACTGAAAGCTTCCAGCTGGCTTTCCTTACAGGTAATAATTTAACAGCTAACAGCTTTTCTCCCAAAGCTGCTGGAACCTGCTTGAGCCATGGAGGCTGATGGGAAAAGCTAGACCCATCCTCTACAATAATGATTTCAGATTTTTTAATCCTGCTGCTCCATAAGTTATCAAACCCAAATCAAGCTGTGAAACCAAGGAGGAATGACCCAAAGAAAAAGGACAGGGAAAAAGAGCAGAAAGATTTGCCTTTAAAAATCAGCTTGTCGACTCCAAGGACTGCAGAGATGAGTGCACCTTCAATACAGCAACATGGGGGTGAATCACTGGTTGCAACACAAAACTCAGCTCAGGGGCTGCAGTGAGAGCTCCACAGGGTTTACCTCCCCCACACAGCTCCGCCCCCAGCAGAGCAGATCCTGATGATCTCCAGGACCAGTGATCCTTTGGCAATCAGGAAAACAGGGCTCGCATCCAACCATAGTCAGAAGTCCTCCACGTAACTTTGTCCAAGTCATTATTTCCCTGTGTTTCTGTTCTCAATTTCTAAAATGCAGTGAATAATGCAATTAGAGTTTTTCTTCTGCTGAGCAATGCCCTAAGAGCAATTCCCAGCTTTGCCATGGACTTCTGCCACGTTATAGAGGTCACTTCAGCACATCTCTGAAAGAGCCATCTCTGGAGCTTTTGTGAGCCTGGTGGGCAGCCCCTTTCCCTTCCGCTGACAAGACCCTAGGCAGCCTTCATGCAGCCCTGCCTGCCCCAGGACAGTGTCCAGCCCACCTGCCCTGGGGAATCACAGCCTGTGCCAACCTGCTCTTGAGACCCATGAAGTCCCTCCAGGCCTTCACTCAGTCTCTGCTGGTTCTCCTCCTGTGTGCTGGAGATAATCAAACTCCTCCATCTCACAGGGACTCTGAGAGAAGAATTTAATTCCTCATTGCTTGTCAGTAATGTGCTTTGATAGGTCAGTGATGGGCTCAGCCTGTTTACAGCAAAATATTTAAACGCTTAACTCCTATGTATGTGCATATGCACATGCGTGTGTGTGGGAATTATCATTCAAAACAACCACAGTGATTTCTACATAAATTCTGGTTTAAATTATCTATTTCTCCTTTTATATATGCCTATATAAAGTCAAGGTATTCTAGGAGTTCAGTCCCTAAAAGCTTGTATTAGGTGTCCACATAAATAGTAGCTCCAGCTTTATTTTTAGACTTAGCAAATTAAAAAAAGACATCTAACACACTGTTGCCTTTGACAGTTGTGAACACTACAGATCAGCAAAGCCTGCATCAGCTTTCTTGCCTTTAGACTGAACTCTCTTCTCTACCCGCAGAAGGGGCACTTTGAAGACAAACTGGATCAAATCCCAAAACCCTTTGAAGAGGACAAACGTAGACCTTTCTTTACTTAACTGTGTTGGGCAATCTAAAAACCATATAAGCACTAATCTATTTATTATTCCATCTCCTCCTCTTTACTACAATAAAGCACTGTTTTATGCTTATATGCATCAATAAAGAGACCTATAAAGAAAATAATGAACATCCTTGAATATCTTCAGAGCATACCCTATTAATTTTAAAAGGGACACAACATACTACACCCCTTGTATTTCACCAAGATAAAAGCCTATAGATTAATTCCTATTAAAACAGTTGGTATTTTCAGGACATGCAGATGTAATTTATGGAGAGGCACAATACTCGTAATAGCTCAAAGGCCACAGAAACTGTAGATCTGTGTCTGTTACTGTAGTTGTACAGGCATTCATTGTACAGAGAGCAGTTGAAAAGGCAGAGTATGTAATCTGAATACTAAATTTGTGAATAGTTTCTCACTTGGGCTGGTTAGGCTTCTGAAGAGCAGCGGATGCTTTGTGGGGGACTCTGTAAAACATTCCGCTAATATATCACATGGTTGCTGTATTTTCTTATCCTTACTGTTACAGCTTTATTCATGGAGACACAATATTTGATTCTTAAAAGGGCACCAGCTCTTGCTCTGTCCTCTCCACCTGAATTTAATGTACTCTGTGAAGGACAGTTTTCACAACAAATACTTCTTCATTCATCTATAAAGTGAAGAAATTTAGGTGTTTATAACTCAAAAGTATACCTGAAACTAAGGTCCTTTCCCTTACCCTCATGTATTCCAATTGCTATATCTGAGTTACTGGGAAAACAGCATTATATTTTTCTGGTTTATATCAATAATAAAAGCATACAGGTTTTCTCTTTTACTATGGAGATATAAATGTATAGGGATATATCATTTATGAGGAAGAGCAATTCTAAAGCGTTCTAACAAAATTTAATTATGACACAAGCCACTAACAGAGAAGCCTTGAGCCCAGGATCATTTTTATTCTTTGCTTGTACAGCACCTAGCACAATGAGGATTTATGCATGACCTAGCTTCCCACTTAGTACTTCAACAAAAATAAGAATTAACTCTTGCTTTGCTTATGGCTGGAAATCACAGCACCAACAGAAGAGCTTACATCCAGTACTGAACAGGGAACAACATGGAATTCTGAAGTTCAGGAAGCACTTGATACAAAAACATGCTGGGTCTATTATATTGCTGGAACCATTTAGACAGGTTGTTACTTAAGCTGAATTTGGCAAAATTCTAGGTGTCAATTATGTTGCATATTGCAAAGCACCGAGGGACATTCAGTAACAAATGACCAGGCTCATGGCTTTGCAACATGTGAAAATCTGGTGGCAATGGACTCCTTTAAATTCTCTATGACAGGATTAACGTGAAGGTTGAATCTCAAAGAGTCAGAAGTTGCCATTTGAGTTTGAAGGGGCTTCTGTGATACAGAAGGCTTCTACCAAATTATGCTGCAAACATCATGGGAGCAGGTCTTGTAAGGCTTCTGACCCTTACTTTCTAGGTTCAACCTGATATACTTGAGGCTATTTTCATAATTCTCATCCTTGGTAAAATACACAATCAATAAGGCCACCCTACACATACATTTCTGTACTTGAAAAGTTTCTACTACAACTCTTTAAAGTTTGGCACAGAATGGAGGAATAAGATCATTTTGCTCTTTGAATCCAACGTACCTGTAAGCACACAGCATAAGCCAGTGGCTTCCAGATCAGCATAGCAGGAACCTCAACAGACAAAGTCCTTCCCACAACCCCCAGCAAGCGAGCATGGCACGCCAAAGATTACAGCCAGGTCTAACCAAGAATCCTAATCTTCAGGCAAGACTGCAACAATGAGGTCAAGCCAAGAAGTCAATTTGCAGGTCAGGCTCAGCAAAGTCCACTGCTAGGCAGGGGCACAACTATGACAAAGCAGAAGACAAATGCTCCCCACACATAACCCAAACAAAGAACAAAGCATGGGACTGAGCTTAAATGAGCTCTTGGCCCAATGGCAGGAGTGTGGGTGGAGGCCCCAGCTGAGCCTGATCAGCATCATTAAGTTAGTGCCTTCAGGGTCCTGACACTGCCAAAACCCAGCTTTGTTCCAAACAACTACGGAGATAAGTTTTCAAACAAGGAAACAAATAGCTGCACTTATCATAAAGGAAGGTAGTTTTATGGATTGTGCATGGTCTTGCTCAGCTGGAGCTGTTAGGCATCCCACTCCTCCTTTGCTGAACAGTGATGCTGTGCGTGAAGGAAGAAATTGGCATGGTTTATGCTCATGTCTTGCCTTACCTTGTAGGTGCTTGCAGATCTCTCTAGAAGCTCAACAGGCTGTTTTCCTTGATTCTACCTGGGTGGCTGCATGATATCCCTCAGGGTTCCAGGGCCTTTCTTCAAAACACCTGAAGGATGTCCTGTTAATTCATTTCACTCCTCACTTGCCACATTTCCAAAACCGCCACCACCTCTGTTCAGTGTTCATTACTACAGAAGAGTCAGCACGGATTTACTGGCACACACTTTGTCCCCGTTCTTTCACTCCTTTTCCAGCATCATGCTTGTGCTTGTAGGGAGTTGGGGAGAGGCAGTAGTGTTGGGTCAAAAACTGGTTTCTGGGGCAGTCAGGGACTGAACAGCATCTTTCAGACTGACAGCAGTTCCTGCAGGTGTGGGGGTCTGTAACATGACTCAAACCAAGGGACAGGCAAGGCCATCCCAGGCCAGGGAAATAGGGCAGGGATTAGTGAGTCCCCTCTGTGCTACTCAGTGCAATGTGCGGACTCAGAGTGAGGAGTTCAGTGTGATGTACTACATCTGTGGGGAAGTGCTGCCATCAAACCCAGTCTTTTGATAGCTGCAGAGATGGTATATCATCAGAGTCTCATGAGTAATGAAGTCAAAACGTGAAATGGTCTGAGAAAACAAAAACACCCAACCCTCCACCTTCAGAACTGGCATAGCTGAGCCAGAGGCTGACACTCTGTCATCTCAGAGACGAAGAACTGCCTGGGGACTAAGCTTAAGTCTGGATTGTGGATGACGTGCTCTAAATGCCTTGCTTTCCCCATCCCTTTACAAGGGATATTCAGCTCTAGGCACCTTGTGTAGCCTCCTGTGCCTTGGCTGCTTCTGGAGACCGTAGAAAAGATTAATGCATCCTGATTGCAACTCCAAGCACCAAAATTAGATTCCCGCTTGTAGTCACTCTTGAGGAGCATTTCTTTCTCCAGTGACTACCCAGGGAGGCTGGAGATATCAGCTGGCTAAATTACTTACTGACAGTGGGTGAATAGAATATCCCTGTTCATGCTTCCATTCCTCACCTAGAAAGTAAAGCCGATAGTATTTCTTCTTCTCTGTCAACTGTGTTGAGAATCAGGAACACCTCAGCGAGAGGGACAGGGACTCAGATGCAGCTGTGATGGAAGCTGTGGGAGTGTGCAAGAGAGAGCCATTTAGAAAAGAGTGGGTTCACATGCCTCTTCTGTGCCCAATATGTAGTGCTGTCATAGAAGTCTCCTGGGGTTTCACTGTGAAAATACAGCCACCTTAAATTAACTGGCCACATAATCAGTTTTAAAGTGGAGGCCGGGGTAACTTTGATTAACCACAAAGAACAATTTAGATCATAAACCCCAAAACATTAGCATCTTTTTGCACTCCCCTCAGTGTTACATGAAATAACGTTTGACCACAGCCTTTTAAAGCTGCATGTTAATATTTATTGCAAAGCATTCCTCTGCTTGACTCCAGCAGCAGAGAGGATGGAGTGCTCCAGAGCTTTTTTTTTTTTTTTTTTTAGGGGCCTAACTCTTTCAGTGGTAGAGGATTTCTTCATTTTTCAAAGTTTTATTTATTATTCTTACTTTACTCCAGGAATGGAATAACATTTCTGTACATCTAGACCTTACCCACACATCACTGCATAAGCAAAGAAAACATAACTTCATTCTTGTGGATTGCAAATGCCTCCTTTTTGCTGTTTGTTTGATTTTAAGTGGGAGGCATTTCTATTTTTTAGCTCCCCTTTGGGGATTTAAGTAAATGAAGACATCATTTGGTCTCTATATTAAAGAGACAACCTTTTACTCCTGGCTACTGCCAATACACTCGGGTTTTTCTGTTGTCTGGAAAAACAATTGTTGCTTTCTGTTTATTAGCAACATGAGGGAATACTTCTAATTAAGATTTTGGGTGGTGGAATGATGGCCAAAGAAGATGTCATATTATCAGGTATCTGTTCTTCACTGCACAGGCCTAAGCTTATACCACTAATATCGACAGAAATTCTCCAACTGACTTCAGCTGAAAAGACCCCATCCAAAAGCGACAAAAGTAAAAACCGTTCACATTTTACAGAATTATGAATGAGAGAACACAAAGAGAAAAATCTGCAGATATTA
The DNA here is from genome assembly GCA_013396975.1 of Bucco capensis. NCBI lineage: Eukaryota > Metazoa > Chordata > Aves > Piciformes > Bucconidae > Bucco > Bucco capensis. The sequence continues at coordinate 785,437 of VWZO01017855.1, forward strand.
TCATCATCTTTGTTTTAAAAAATTCTTCTCTGAATTGCTTTTGCTGGTTTATATCATCTGTACACTGCTAAAGAGTCTTCTTCTCATAATAAAATTTTCCTCATGCAAAATACTCACAGAGTTTATTGTGAAGCCCTGTAGAAGTACCAGTTCTCACTGCATTAGAAAGGCAAACACTTTTCATAGTGGCTTCCTGCTGGTTTGGCTTTGTTGGAATGGCTTTTAATTCAACAAGGGTATAATTCTACATTTGTCTCTGAAGTTTGGTTAAACATAGCTATTGAAAATTATCCTTAAACTCTGAAGATGTTTTCCATGGAAATTATATCCAAAGTAGCTATAGGTCTCTAGCATTGACTTGATCTTTATGTGATTTCTATACAGTGTTGGGTTGTCTTAATTGGCTGACAACAAAATTGTGACTCTCCAGTGAAGTTATCCTAGATAGCTCATGCAAAACTTTTCCGCAGGACCCTTTTGAAATAAAGTGGTTGTCTGGGAGTAGATGGTGACTTCTATTGTAAGACAAAAGAGCTCCATTGAAACCCCTCACTTACTTGTCATTGCCCTAAAATCAGAGATACTGAAACAAGAGAAACTAAGACAACATATTCTCTAAGAATTACTATATGTGACTACTCTTAGAGTAAACAGAGCTATGAAAAGAACCAAAAAGCCAAACTGTGGGGATGACCTCGTATTTCTGCATGGGAATATTTTCTTCCACTGCCTCCTTTAAGAGGTTGTTTCATACTTTAGATAAGGGAAGCTCCATTAGCTGCTTCATAGAGCAAAACTGACACCCACTGGCCACCCCCAGTACTTGAAACATTTTGAGTTATTAAGCAGTCCTTGCTTCAGGGCAGAGCAGGAGAAACAAGAGGTTGAACAACTTCTAGCTCATCTCAGCTCTTCTTCCTTACAGTGCATGACCTCAGCTTTCTCAGCAGTAGTCCCAAATGCCCACTGCCATGAAGTGAGACGATGTATGATGTAACGCTCAGGCTCCCTTTCACTCCATAGGGAACAAGTGGTATAAACTACTTTTACATGACAAATGACAGGGTTGCAATCCCTCTCTGTAGGAAAATGGATCAACTTTACTGACCATTTTTTCCCCTGAAATTCAAGAAGGCATTTCATTTGATCAGTTGCAGTCTTGCTGTGCCCATGGTCCACCGCACTTCTCTCCATCAGCTATTTGAAAGCAGCTATCCATGTGCTGGTTGCCACTGGGCCAGACCTACTCAACTCTGCTCCAGCGGAGGTCTGTCTCTTTTGTGTCATACAGTTCTCTGCAGTATACTCATTTCTCATCACGCTGTCACCTCCAGTTGCTGAAGCTTTACTGCCAAGGACTGCTGCCTGCATGTTGTGTGAAGATGTGTCCCTTTCTGCCTCCCTGTCACAGCACAGGCCAGAATTACATTGGCATTTATTCATTTATTTTTCAATTGCATTGCATGCTTATATCTGATTTGCTCTCCACTTAGGCACTTCCAACATGATTGCTTTGTAAGTAGCTTCTTCCAACCAAATATCTTTGGTTTAGATTATATTTATCTCCTCATGGAGAACTTCAATCTTCCCTGAGATTCAATCTAATTCTCTTATTTCCTCCACATGTCATATATCATCATGTGCTACTCTCTTGTATTATTCCTTGCTTCCATCTGGTCTTTGAAACTCTTCTCCACTCTCTTATGTGGTACTGATTTCATAGAGTACATTACAATCTACATGGAACATGTCACTTTGCTGAAGGGTACATTATTATATTTTATGTAACCAGCATGCCCTTTTATGCCTGCATGATCAGTTTGCACTTTAGCTATTTTAAACATCCCAGCAGTACATTATTCAAAATTTAAAGCATGGTATCTCTAAAGCACTGCCCTCTTTCTTATCATAGTTTCCAGGCAGTGTAGAGAGTAGCTTACGGCACTAAACAGGGAAGAATGTTTTTTAGTTCTGAGCAGCTTCATCCATGCATGCTCTCCCTGCCTGTGCCACTGCCAGAGTTGGCTTAGCCTCAAGGGAAAAAGGAACTGGTGTAAGCTGTGCTCTCCCTTTCTGAACACTCATACATTCAGATTGTCTTACAAGGGTATTTAAGAATGGGCAAGCTACTCCGGTATTTTAAATACTTATTTTTTTTTTGAAGACTCCCAACAGAAATGAATATTCTGATTTCATTTTCAAGTTCTCCAGGTAAGCAAAGCATAACCTTGCATAGCTTTGGAGGAACTTGATGAAGTTGCAAGTTTATTTGAAGATGTTTAATAGCTGGCTAATTAATAAGTTGAAGGCAACATGTGACAGCAGCCTCTCTAAAAGGAATAGAGACCACAGTGTTGCTCTGTATTTGCTTAATGCTATTTACATCCACTTCAGTCTCAACAAATTCTTCACAACAAGTTGTATTACAGGCTGGTGAATTCTCAGGAGACACAAACACCAACACCTCTGACAGTGCTATCAGGGGGAACTGGCCAAAGATATTAGGGCCACTCATTGGCACATATGCAGAGTCAATTTTACAATACAGGAAGATCCCACCTCAACTTTCCAAGTCCAGGGTCCCACTGCTTTGGCTTAGCCCAATTGTTAGTCCAGCCCCAGCTCTGGGGAGTTAGCCTTTCATAGGGCCCATGAGGAACAACAAGTCTTGGGGTCTTGGTTAACAAAACTAAACTGTTAGGGCTACAGCTGTATGATGTTTTTTGTGAGCATAAAGAGATGCTCTATCTGTCCAGGCATTTGGGAGCAGCAGAGAAGGAGCTGGAGTTCCAGCTGGAGTCCCATCAGTTCGCAGGCATACCAGGAAGGGTTGCTGGCATCAGAAGAGTTATTAAGGAAAGCACCAACCAGAAACACGTCCTTCCCAGGACAAATATTCTTTTTTACCTCTCCTTTTGGTTTCCAGTCTTGCCTGAATTACAGTTTCTCCCAAACTACAATGTGCAACCTCACGGCCAGAGGATGAAGTGGTTACTTGGAGAATATGGAGCTTGTTCATCCCTAGATGTCACCATGTCCAGAGGTGGTGGCTGCTAGTAGGATGGGATGGACACCCTGTGGCCTCACTGCAGGAACTGGACTCCTGAGCTCCCTCTGCAGAGAAGGGGTCATGCACAACACTGAACTGAAGCAGCAGATGTGTCTCCCTAGCTTTCCTTCTGCAGTGATAACACTGTTAATAAGATACTGAGCTGCCACGCACGTGGCTGAAGGCTACATATCATTTATTGATTTTTGTTGCTTAAAGCTTAGCCATGATTTCAGACATGCAAAGATCCATTACATCACAATGATTTCTCAGTAAATTACTTTTCATGTTAAAAAGGGAGGGGAAGAAAGATGTTCAGTAAAGAGTCTTGGGGTTTTCAGGCTATGCCTTAGGTAATCACGGGGTTGTGAGCATACAGGTAAAAGTCCCCACCTCGATTCATACCTACTCAAATGATGTGCTTTCTCTGCTGGCTTCTGTTCAAATGTTCTTTTCCTTATTCAGACTATATTTGTCTCTACATACTGGGATTCCTGGGGGAGAGAATTTATATAGATGAACCTCATGTTGTTTAACTTTCAAATTTAATTTTTCAAAGCAATTTCTGAAAAAGGACCCAACCCATTACCCTCCTGAGCATTTGCTTATTCAAGGTCTGCAAAGAGGGATAATTTGCTCCAGCTCTCAGCATGGGGGCACAGAAGAGGCTGTATGTTTGCAGAGGCACAGGACCCATTCTGGTCAGGCAACATGGATGTGTTTGAGAGTCCTTGTGCTCTCCCATGCTGCCAGGTCATTGTATGGAAAGCCCAGTCCTGCTTGAGTGCAAGTTACAGCAGAGCGTCTTTGCTCGGTGATTTTTCAAGTCCCTATTAAGTGTATAATGTTGATGTACAACCCTGATATTGGCAATGTTTGACTTTTAAAAGCTAGACATCACCTCCACTCTACTATCATAATGCAGGAGGAAGCAGTTAGTGAACTGCTACTCCACCTGCTTAGACAGTTGCCAGTCTATGGGGCTGGACAAGATCCACTCAAGGGTACTAAAGGAGCTAATCAAAGAGCTCACCAAGCCAATCCATCATTTCTCAACAGTCCTGGTTAACCAGAGATGTCCCAGACAACTGGAGGTGAGCCCATGTGACACCCACCTACAAGAAGGGTCAAAAGGAGGATCCTGGGAATACAGGTTATGAAGATCATCCTGAGTGCATCCTGTACATGACTTGAACAGGACAACCAGAGATTCTGGCCAAGCAAGCATGGGTTCATGAAAGGCTGGCCCTGCTTGACTACCCTATCTCCTTCTATGACCAGGTGACCAGCCTAGAGGATGAGGGAAAGGCTGTGAATGTTGTCTACCTAGACTTTAAAGCCTTTGACACTGTCTCCCACAGCATTCTCCCAGAGAGGCTTGCAGCTTATGGCTTAGACAGATGTACTCCACTGGTAAGAACCTGGCTGGATGGCTGAGCCCAGAGACTTGTGGTGAATGGAGTTCAATCCAGTTGGTGACTGGTCATGAGTGCTGTTTCCCAGGGCTCAGTTTTGGAGCCAGTCCTGTTTAATATCTTTATCAATGCTCTGGATGAGGATCATACATGGATGGAAATATTACCCAGCAAGCTTGTGTTGCTGTGTAAAGACTAATCATGTATCATACACTCCATATGTTACTGTATGTGTACATATGCTGGTTGGCTGAGGGTTTAGTATAAAATAAGAAGAATTTCAAGACACTGAAACACTGAAACAAGTCATGGGCTAACAGCCCTTCTGACTTCCCACACCTTCACCAAGGTATCTCAAAATCTATACAGAGATGCAGGCATCCTGTTTGGATGTGCAATCTAGACACTCTCTCTGACTGATGAGAATTCATGGAGAAAATCCCAAGAGCCAGTTTTAGCAGTTTTCAATGCAAACTTGTTTATAGACTCACAACCACTATTTCCACAATTTTACCAGCTATGTTTCTGTTGTCAGACAACTGCTTGTTTTTTACTTTGATAAATCAGAACAGCAGATGTGGTTGGTTGGTTTTTTTTTCTGTGATCTTTCAGCCTTCCTTTCAGCTGTGTGGAACATGTAGACTTTTTCTTTCCAGTTTGCAGGTTTAGGTCGCAATCCAACAAAGCACTTACTTAAACAACTATCTTCATTTGAAGTTAGCCTTTTTTTTTTTCATCAGGAGGTTGAATTAGATGAACACCAGATGTGTCCCTTCCAACCTAAATCACTCACCCCCCAATCACACATTAACAGTAACAGCACTTAATATTTTCTAGAAGAGTCTCCCACGGCCATTACAGAACAAAAAGGGTCAAAGATGTTATAATCCACATATACAAGAAGCAAGGGCAGAGAAGGAAAGGGCAACATAAGAAAGAGAGTTGGCTTTTAGTGGTCTAAGAGTTTTTTTGCAGTACCATGGATACCAGGGAGAGGTTTCAAAGGAAATCATGTACTCATCCCAATTTTTTGCCCTTCATGCCTATTAAAATTCCAGAGCCGATTGCCAGTCTTCCAATGACTCTTCTGTTTTGGGTTTTTTTTTCATATTATTTGTAAAGGTATTTGAAAAACTAAATGCACTGATCAAAGGGTTTTCTGGAATTGTAGCTTGCTTTCTACCTTTTCATAAATAATGGAAATACACAGCTGAGGCGTTGTGAGCGTGAGGCTGTGCTCTTTATTGCTTTCCTCTGGGGAGCCATTTATCTTACAAATACTACAGTTTACTTTCAGAAACCTGTCTGATTGGAACACTTGTAAATGCTTATTTTGAAAGTCAGCTCTGATAATTTATGCACTCAGGCTCCCAGCTCAGAGGTTATTTTTAAAGCTTCCCTTTTCAGAGTGATGTTCCCCATTTTCACTAAAACAAAAGGGAGGTGGGGGAAATCTCTCTCTGATATACCTGAAGGGAAAGCTATGGAGATGAAAAATAAAATCTCCATCATACACCCTTCCATATCACATTAGTCCTTTTGGGACAGAACCTACATCACAAAAAAAAAATAGCTATGCAAGTTCATTGTACCTGAAGATGTATCCTTTACAATTTGTCTCAACAGACAGAAAAATATGCAATTTGGTGGTATATTTTCCATCAAAACCTGAAACTGATGGGTTTTGTCCCTCCATTTTCATTTCTGCCAGTCAAACTTGAAAATCTATCTACCCCAAACTTTAGTTTTCTACTTTTGGAAACATATTACTGGATTTGGGATGGTTAGTTTTCTCAAAAAAAACAAACCCAAACAACAAACAACCCACCCAAATCAGAAACCAGCACAGTGAATGGAAATCATTTCATTCTCAATTTTTTTTAGTTAAAGTTCACATTTTCTGCTAAAGAAGTTTTTATTAAAGATTTTCAGCTAGTTTCAGTCTTTTTTCTTGGTTTAGTCCATAGGTGCATACATAGCAATGGACTGAAGACAGAAACAAGAAGTCCCCAGCAAAAGCTCTGTGAAAGGAAAACACATGGCGAATAACTAAGGAATAACATTATTTGCCTTATTCTGATCAGGTTCCTTGTTCAGAGTCAACAGGCCTCAATATTCAATGATTTCTTGCCACCATATTTAACAAATGAAACCAAGGCCACAGTCGGTGGGTGTTCCAGATCATGTTTTCCTCTGAGTGTTTTACCCCCCTGCACAAACTGGAGTTCACCTTGTCAAGCATGAATGGTTCCCATCAATCAGCCTTTACACAAAAGGATCTATAATATTTCTGGGCATTTTTATGTTTACCTGTGAGAAAACCAAAGTGATATATCATCTCCTATCCCTACATGTGCCTATTTGCTTTAGGGAGCTAGAAGCCAATTTTGGCTTGGAAAAGGCCACATTCTCATATTTTCTCTACCATCAGCTACTTCTCAGTGAGAGAATATATCTTATCATTTACAGTTGGCTGGCTACTCAAAATTAATGATGGATATTTTTAGGTGTGCATTTTTGAAGGATCAAGAGCAGATAATAAAACATTGCACCACAGAGGTTGCCTTTGCAGGTGCAGGGAATCCCTTCAAACATCCTTTCCAGGGCAAAACACACTCCACACCTTTAGCTCCTAATGATTTCCAGATCCATTTGTGTAGGGTATTTTAAATCCCTTATGCCTGACTTTCCCAAACTCTTCACCATCCCAGTGAAAATTCCCCAGGAGAGAAAAGCAGGGCCACAAACACCTCTCACTAAACCAAAATTAGGGAACATGTAGGCTGCTTGCTATCTTCTCCAGCTTGGAAACTTTCCCCAGTGAAAGGTTTAAGAGCAAGAAAGCGAGGGGTAATTTACAAAACAAACCCCAAAACTTTCCACTACACTTGAACTTTCTTTTTTCCTGTGGTAAAAGACAGCTGAGTTTGATGTTGATTATCAGTTTTTCCTATTGTCACAGAGAGAGTTAACATAACTGCCATGCTACAGTAATATACAGCTGCTCTTTGATATGCACCACTGAGCGTCAGTTAGGCAGTATTTATGGTTTGCATGGTGTCAGAGTAATTAAGATCCCCTTTGTTTTAAGTATGTGATGAAACAATGCATTAAAAGTCCCTGCAGAAAATACCAGAAAGGGTTTGAATGGGAGGTATTTAAAAAAATAATCATAAATATCAAAGCTGCATTTCAGCATCTCATTTTGGGGATAGTAGAGTTTAAACCCAGGGCAAAATTCCACAGATGGGAATTAAGGAAGAGGTGGCCAGGCTATATACTGGCATGGAGATGAGGATGTTGAGACACCTGAGCTCCTTGGATTCCCTTGTGTTCTTTATTTGTCCACCCTAGAGCCTTTTTCTCTCTCTCTTTTTTTTTAAATTCATACAGCATCCAGTTTCATTAAATGTTTATGACCCCATTACAGGATACAATCTTAGATTACTATAATAAAAGGAAGTTGATAAAACTTCATTATCTGTGGTGGCAGAGGAAGAATAAAATCTTACACCTTCAAGTTTGTCCATAACATTGGCTGTAATAACTTCTTTAAAAGCCAAAGCACACACACACAAAAATCCCTGAAAAGCCAAATTCATTGCTCCTGGATTCAATGTTACAAAGTCACTGTTGGAAATTAGTATATTAAATATATCAGGAAAACTTGCCTAAAGCCAGAATTTCTTTGTCATTGCATTTATTGTTTTGGGGCAAACCCCTTTTGCTCTCCACGTTACTAGGGTAGGAAGTATATGATGGTTAAAGTACAGGAGTATCACCTCAGCAAGGACAAATTCATACCCAAGGTGGGGTGCAGAGCTTAGAAATTCCTGTGATCTTTTCCTTTAAAAAATAAATTGCTGGTACTTTAATCATTTATCAGAAAGAAGAAAGTGTTTGTTTCAAAGGCACAGAACAAGGGCTTTAAAATTAAACTTTTCTCATCTTCAGCTTCTGAGTGAATGCAGGAGTAATAAGGATGTTAAGATCTGCAGAGATGTTCTAATTCCTTTACTTTCTGCAGGTAAAAAAAAAAATAAAATCTCTTTTCCTCCTTCTTACCAGGTGTGCAAAAAAGGGATATTTTGATAAAACCCAGTTCTCAGTTTTAAGTTTCATAAAATGAGGAAAAAAACCCCCCGTTACTAGCACAAAAATGCCATACTAACAGTCCCTGAAGAATACTCTCCTCTTCCCCTCCTAAGGCATTTTAAGAGTCTAAAAGCCTAATTATGTGTAGAGGACAAATTTGGCTAGGCTGGGCATTAGGGTTACTGAACCCCCTACTGCTACCCCTAAGAGGTACCACATGTCCTCACAGTCTGGAGGAGGCCACAGGTGAGGCTGAGATACACAACCCAAACCTACTGCAGACTTTGGGCTCTGACATCCCTGAGGAGGGTGTTCAAGCATGGTGGCAGCAAAGGGGCACTACTGAGGGAAGGCAGGAAGAAGCAGGGAATCATGCAGTCAGAGTTAGGGAAAGATTTCTGCAGGGGAACCTGTTGACTAGGCTCCTGAAGAAGGTCTGATCAAGACCAGTCTCAGAGGAGCATACTAGACATGACATGGAAAATTGGTCTCAAAGGGTGCTTCAAAAGTAGAAGGCTAGGCAAGCTACCAGTTAGCCCAAGCTCAGGGACAACCAGCCTGACTGCAAAGGGTTGAAAAGAAACAGGAGGTGGTGGCTTCCCTGCTGCCCTGCTCCAGCTACACAACCTCACCTCTCTGAGCCTCCCATGTGTTGCTTGTGCTTTCTTCATTTATCACCCTTTGCCCCAGAAGAAATTTTGTTTGCAAGGAAGACTCATAGACAGGAGAGCAAGCTGCAGGACTGCTTGCCAGCTGTGGGCTCCAGATGTGCTGGTGGCAAGCAGGCAGCCATCCCGGTGCCTCTCCTCTCCCCACCTGCTACTGGTCACAAAAGCTGAGGGTGCTGCTTTTTCTGACAGTGGTTCCCCCTCCATCAAACCTGGCTGAAACACTGCTGGGGGCACCCAGGGGGTTGGGAAGTGGTGAAAAGAGGGAAAGGAGGACACTGACCAGCTGAGGTGTCCCCTGGCCCCAGCACTGTGCTGCAGGCATGCTCCAGCAGGCAGAGGAAGGAAGCCCACCAACAAAAGAGACAGGCAGGTGTGCAGGGGGAAGGGTGAGGAGATGAGAGATATGAGGCAGGATGAGGCCCTGGATGGGAACAGCTGCATTTAAGGAGCCATTCTCATATCTGAGACAGGCAGAAGGAGCACACAGCCCCTTCCTTACTCATGGTGCCATGGCCTGTGCTGGTATTGCCTCTGCTTGGAAAGTCTTGGTTACATCTCCTTTACAGCATACCAGGGGGATGAGATGACCTCTACCCCATCTAGTTGTCCTAGATTTAATGCTGGTATGACTGCAGTTGAGTTAGCAGTGTTCCACATAGCCAGGGCTGGGGAGAACTGGCTCTCTTTACCCACCTGAAAATGCATCTTTATTTTGTGGTCCTTGCTGCTGCTTCAGGTTGGACTTTCAGCGCGGCTGGAAGTATAAGGGCTAGAAACAGCTCTCATATACAACACAAGCAGAAATGCTGTGAGATTTGGCAAAATCAGGACCTTCTTGGCTGCCCCATCTTTTGTAGAAGTTAAAAGGGAAACTTGGCACATTCCTACTCCTGAAAGGCCCAATGACCCACTTCTTGTACTACAAAAACCCTGTTGCACTCACAGGATCACAGATGTGCAAAGTCTAGACACAGGATCATGTGCATGTTCTAGAGCCAACAGCCCTTTACTGTAAAACCAAAGCAGGTCCATGTTTGGCTCTCCAAACTGACACAGGAGCAGATGTGCCACTGGGGCATTTGGTGCTAGAAACACAGCAAGTCAGCAAACAAACTTTTGTCCCTACCCATGAAAAAGATCAAGAGGTGGAAAGAACAGGTTAGGGGTAGAAGGGAGATGTTTAAATGGTATTTGAGTAAGATCTGTTTTCTGAAAGTGGTTAGAAGTAACCATCTCCTGCCCTATAAGAAAGTAACCTCAGGTACACTTTATACTTCAAAATAAAATTTCAGTTCAGTGTCTTGGATGGAAACTGTTCAACATGAAAGAAGCAGTTTCACATAGATGTCATTAGGATTTTGGGGTTTCTGCCCACATGCAAGTAAGTAGAAACCTGCTTTTAAGATGATGTTAGAACAGCTCCATTTGATACATCAGTTTGTGGGATGGGCTGCACCTCTGAGGGTTTAACTAAGGTTTTAACTTAGTGTGGCTTGAGCCCCAAGGAAAAGAGAGGGTTCAGTGAGTATCTTCCAAAGCTCCTCAAAGGTAAAAATGAAGTTGGTGTCTAGTAGCCAGAAACCACCACAAAGCTGCAGAGCCAGAGGATGCTGAAGCCCTGGGTGCCCTATTTAACACCTGCCAGCTTTCAGTGCAACTGTATCCTACAAGGCTGTTTCCACTTGCATTTGTGGTTAGCAACACCAAACCCCAAAGCAATTAACACTTTTTTTTCTAAGGTTCCTGCTGAAAAGGGCTGTAGCTTGCAGGTCCCAATCTCAGTGAGCAAAACACAGGCTTGAATGCTCAAACGGTACTTTTTTTGGTAGAGGCTTTGGAAAGACAGATGTGGCTCAGCAATGGGGGGAAACAGATCAGGGAGATGAAAAGGTGGCATAAGAAAAGGAGACTGCTGAGAACACATGGCCTCTGCAGAGTAAAAGTCTTCCTGGATACTGGAATTCCTTTGAACATCCAAAGCCTTAAGGATAAAGTAGTGAAGTGCCTGCCTTTTAGCTTCTTTTAAAATACCCTCTGGCCTGTGACCATTTAAACAGGGGTTAAGGAGGGGGATTAATTCACACTCCCCTAAAGCAGCCTCCTGCCTGAAGCCCTGCTTGCCCCATCCTGTTTCAGCTCCTGCAGCCCAGTTCATGCTCATGCAAAGAGCTGTAGCCTGAGCTCAGTCCTTTGGCTTGGAAATACACTGGCAGCTCCAGAGATGCTATTTCACTGTGCTCGTCCCTGAATTTTGCTGTCCTGAGGATAGGGTGGCTCCCAAAGCCAGGGGAAAGCCTTAGAGACTGCCAAGTCAGTGTCCAGGGAGGGGGAAAAAACAGGTAACAACTTCTTGGAGAGCAGGGGGTCTGCTCTGCTTCCCTACCCAGGGAGTAGGGGAGCTCTTGAAGAGCTGCTTCTGCCTACACAGGTCCCTTATCACCTCTCTCCCTGTCCCACAGCAGTACAGACTGCATGAAAAAAGGTCCTTAAAAAGCATTGGAAACAGGAACATTTTTAAACTTGAATATCCCATGGGTATTCCTCTTTAACAAGAGAAACTAGAGGAATAAACCACTTGCATTTATGAAATTCCCTTTCATGGCTGACCTCATTTTTTCTTCTTTTAAGGGGTTAAAAAGCTTTAAAAACAAGTCGTCTTTAGATCAGTGTTTCAGGCTGCTCTAGACCAGCCATCCCCAACAATCTTGCTGGTTTACCTGCAAGCACAGCTCATCACAGACCTGCTCCCCACCAAACACCTACAACTTTCTGAGTGGAAGCTCTGGCTTTGCCTCACTTGGTTAAATTGCCTCACAATTGTTAAACTGACAATAACACGAGGGAGAGATGACACTACCCAACAATGTGAGCCCTGGAGCTGCTGGGCTGTTCAGGAATGCTATAGCCCTCCTCAGTCATTAGCAGGTGACAGAGGTGGGAAGAGAGAAGATGAGTAACAATACAGAGGGGGGAAAAAGGAGGAAAACCTATATATACATATATATGTCCCCTTCTCCTCTCTAAAAACAGCAGGGCGTGGACGAAATACCCACATGCTTCGAAAGAGGTGGAAGTAAATAAAACACGTTAGTTAAGCAAAAAAACCACAAATGCAAGCTCACACAAAGGTAACATTTTCAAGGACTCGTGTGTTTCAAGGGATGAGAGGGTCTGAATTGAGTCCCTGCTGTGATTCTGCATTGCCTGAATTAAACCAGCTCTTCTCCAAGGCTGCTGTGGGACATAGCAGTGCCATAGGTCAGCAGCTGCACAGCTACTGTCTATATCTTATCAGTGTTAACAGTGATGTTTATTTAGATAAGGCTTTCCTGCTGGAATGAACCATTGGGAAAAAGAAACCAAAACACTGGAAAAAAGCAGTGATGAACAGATTCATATACCTTAGGCTCAGTTTGACTCCTGAGAGCGATTGGTGGTTCCTAGTGCATTTTGATGGTGGCATCTGACCTTCATCAGCTGCACCTTGCTGATCGAGCAGGCTGAGGCTTGCATTCATGTCTGTATGTGTGCCTATGGAATAATACTTTGACCCTGGATTTCCCATGGGATTTCAGGCTATCCTGTAACAATGGGGACTGACTCCAGCACTGTAGCGGGAGTGCTTTTTCAGAAAGCCTCTCTGCTCTGCTTTCATTATCCTTGCAGCAAACAGGTGCTGTACCCAGACATGACACATGTGTACAAGAAATAAGTCCTGCAATATTCTTGCACAACTAACATTGTAAGTTAGACTGCATTCCTGTCTTTCAGCTGTCAGGAGAGTGTGGAAAGAAGATATTTATCGCATTAGCCCTGCATGATCAAGGAGAAGCCTGGCTGTTTAAGGATGCTTTATTAATGAATGCTAGAGGACATCTACCCCTCCTAATGTACAAGTGGCTCGTTACTGAAAAATGCAGGGAGATAAACAGCCAAGTCCTCTGTCTTCTGTGGCTGTTCAGTAGGTGTGTTACACTTGACATGGGTTATTTATGAGTCTCAGATAGTGCCCAAGGCTAAACCTACCATTGCCATTAAAAAATAAAAGCAGATGTAACTGACAGTGTTCTACTGGTGCTGTTTTAATAACATGAATGTCTTTCACATCACTTTAAAGGCCCAATCCAAAGTGTATCAAAGTCAAGGATAATTTTTCTATTGACTTCAAAGGGTTTGGGATCAGGCTTAATAACACAGCTGGTACCTCACCCCCCTGTCTGCTTTCCTTCTCCTCCCCCCATGCCCGTCTGCCTAGAGGCGTATTGATACCTTAGACAAAACCAGCGCTGTCTGTGCAACTGGGGCTGCTTACCTGCTCTGTGAGAAATGTGTGTTTAACCACGGCTGGGGTGCTTCTCCAAAGTCTCCCCCTCTTTCCAGCAAGGCACTGGTGTCCCATGGCAAGGAGCCTGGGAAAGCAGAGAGCTGGGGACAGAGCATCGTGTGAAGATTAGGGTGGGTCAGCTCTCTCACCTTCCCTAGTCCTGGGCACTGGAAACACATCCCTCTCCAAAATGCAAACATGAGGGTGTGCTGCTGAAAGGGAAACCCTTCCTAGGGCTTCACTTGCCTGCTTTTCTTCCTTTCCCTAAATCCTCACACACCTACTAAATTCAATCCACAAATAGTAGGGGGAAGAAAACACTCAACTCTTCACTAAATCACACTTTGTGTTAAACAATGAGACATATTTATATCCATGGCATTCCCTATGGCTCATTCAGTCCCTCCACCATGGAACAAAGCGCAAACTTGCCATTAGAAGGCATGTAATGAGCCTATCTATAGTCATCATACACCATCGTATAGAAGCTTTTCCACTCCAGCAGAGGATAGCAAAACAAGCAGGGATAGGCAGGTGATACCTGGTTTCCATAGCTTGCTATCACTCTGCTCACTCCCTTTTGCACCGAGGGCCTGGATTCTTACCATCCAACCTTAATTTCCATAGAAAACCACAATACAGAGACCCTTGTAACCACATGGCTCTATGAATCTGATAGTCAAGGGTTCTAATTAAAACCAAAGGAGTTAATAGCTCAGAGTATCTCAATGCCAGTGGGCAGCCTGGCTGTGGGAGGGGGCTTTGAAGACCCCTCCCCCCAAACCTCATATCTCTGCCAAGGCTCAGGAAGGCTCCCAAAACCACCCTTGCCAATGGGCATGCTGGAAGTAGGTAGGTGATTAGCCTCACTAGAGACTACAAACCCAATAACACCAGGTACAGATGCAGACACACGGCTGGAGTGGAGCCTCTGAAAACATAGCTCATGAAACTCCAGCTGCTGATGAGCTGTTAGTACTTCAACCCTCTGAGCAAGAGGCAAGGTGTAAGGGCACCAACCCATGTAGAGTTGTCCCTAAGCCAGAGGGGCTGAGGTGGCAGTGGTAAAACATCCCAGTTGCAGCAAGCTTTCTGGGGCAGAGAGAGGAGCATATCAGAGAGCACAGGATATCTGATGGTAGTAGCTTCACCACAAAACTGCTTTTAAAATGAAATGACTGAAAGAGCTTCCCCCTCTCTCCCTCTCAGCACGTGCTCGCTGCTTGCTGCCAACACATTGCAAGCGCTCTGGAAAATGCTGCTCACTTGCTCTGCGGTTGCTCATGACAGCTTGATTTGGATGAGAAGAGAGAATTAAAACTGTCTTCTAAAGAAGATGGATGACCTGTACCCAATGGTACTTTTGTTTTTTTTCTTTCTTATTCTTTCAAAGCAGTGCTGCCCTTCCAAGGGCCAAATCCTCAAGACCCCTTAAGCACCAGAGCATTTTCAAGAAGGCAGCTGCTGCTCCTTTGCTCCCCTTTTACTGAGCATGCTGCACACAGGGAACACGACACCAAAATAAGTTTATCTATGACTTCTACTAGCTCCAGACACTGTGGGCACATCATCCCCTTAAAAACACCTCCATGCAGAAAGGATAAATTTACCTTAGGCTAGCAGTTTTGGCTGCACCCTGCTCAGATGAACTGCACTGGATTTGTCCCACTGTGCCAGGGATGGGTTATACCAAGCCCTCCCTCCTTAAAACAAGAGAGTGCCTTGCTCCTGAGAATGAAACTCCTGCAGCACATGCAGACGTTCATTTTAATGACTATACTTTGTTGTAATGTTACCAGATATTTTAAAGAGCATCTTACTCTAGCAGAAGCCACTGCCATCTGTGCTTCCCCAATTAGGAATGCAAGCAAATATGTATTTTACAGTAACATCAATAAAATGTAACATGCAAGAGATGTATCTTTGTGATTTTTTAAAAAAATTTATTTATTTTAAAGACACAAATTAGGGAACCAGTCAGTCTTGAAACTGTGGAATTCCCTTGCAGAAAGAATGAGGCTTTATAACCAAAAGAACAACCCAAGCAAGGTCTCCATTGCATGGATTTTAGTTTTCAAAGCAGAATAAATGGACTTTAATATAGCTTTATATTTTTTTAAATGTATCATCACCTTGGGAACTTGGCTTACATGTTCTTATTGAAAAGAAAAAAAAAAAAAGAAACCCTGCTCATCAGGCTATTTATTAGTTAGCATCCTATATGATATGCCTGAAACCTGCCTCCTGTCAGAAGACAGGTGTTGAGTGTTTTCCAAAATCTTAGCTCTTTTTTCTTGTTGCTGGCTCAGATTGGTCACCACAAGCTAAGCCACCATAAATCAGCAATTCAGGGAGGAAAACACTTTTTCCCCCCCCTTCCTGTTGCTTGCAACAAGGAGATGTGGGTGCTCTGCAAATGTTTTTTTCAGAAGGTCCTCTCTGACAGAGCTGGGCCACAGCCCTCCCCCATCACCCCACAGTGCCCAGCTCTCAGGGGAAAGCAAGAAAAACTTTCACAGGGCAGAAGAAAATACCAGGGGAGAAAAGAAATTACATTGCAGAGTAGTAGAGAGAGTGGAGATACTTCATATAAGGCCGAAGAGGAGCTCCTTTGAGGGGATGATGCCCATGGGGTGAGCTTAGTTACCATGAGGGGATGCTGGATACCACAGGGGATGCTGAGTACTGAGGTGTCTTGCACTGATGATGCTTATCAGGCAGCAAAGTTGCATGGCAAGGGCTCACTGTGGGCTGGGGATAAGCTTGAAGTCAGAAGGGAGCCGTTAGAAACCTCCAGCCTGCCAAAATAGCACTTTGCACTGTGGTCATTTGCCTCTTTCTGCCCTTTTTTTTTTTCCTCTCTCCTCCCCTCATCCACCTGCATCTTAAACTGTTTCTCTAGAGCTCACAGCCCCCAGAGGGGAGGGGAGACCAACCCAAACAAAGTAAAAAAAGCAACATCTTGTCTGTGACTGCCAGCAAGGCATCCCCTCCCTATCTCGTGCTTAATACCATAATGAATCTTCCTGTAGGAGCTTTTGTGGTTTAGGGTTTACTGAATAATAATTTAACACAGAATACTCACAAAGCCACATTTCTCTCTCTTCTCCTTCCCTCCTCCCACCCCCATATACACATCTGATCAAAAGCCAGGCTGCAATTAAAACAGCATAGTCTGGGGGGTTGGTTTTGGTCTTGTTTTTTTTCAATGCCACTATATGGTTTTTCATCAGCAAATGAAAGCTAAGACAGTTTAAGTGTTTTCTCCACCATGGTAATGATAAAGGTTATACTTTGGAGCTCTACTTTAGCACTTAACCCTTTGGAAATATTTTAAGTCCTATTGCTATGCAGATAAACAAGAGTTGTGTGTCACAGGTTATACCTGCTTCACAACAAAGGGAGGCAAGTGCAGGCCTTGCCTTACTCTGCCCAAGTTTCCCATTTCAGCATTCCCTATATCTAACTGTGCTGCATTCACTTGTGTATCAGCTCCACCAGCTTAACCATGAATAACATCTGCCCAGTGAAGACCTCAGAGTGTTCCCATGCAATGCTGCAGAGACTCAGGGAAAGTTGTCAAGCTGCTGCTGGCTTTGTCCAGGTTCTTCAGCAACTTAGTAATGACAGAGAGGAGAACAGAATAAGGTCCTTCTATAGCCTCTTCTCCTTCCTATGCTGTAACTTGCTCTCTGTGTGCATATTAATGTATTGAAAACACTCTTGACATACCTGGAGGCTACACACCACCTAAAAGAGCAGATATTGGCTAGTAAACCACAACTAATCAAACTGAGGTGAACAGGAATGAGTGAGATTGAGGACCTCACAGATGCTCACCGCAGAATTGACTGTGTCAGTCATGGCATATAAAGAAATACTTGCAGGACCACAGCATTAATTCTCTTCAGTCTGTTTTTGTGTAAATTCAAGTATAAAACATGAAGCTCCATGTTGATGTGCAGAGATCCCTTCTTCAGTGCATCAGTGAAGAGGAACATTCTCAGGGTGGGGAGTGGGGCTTCTCTATTTGCATCAGCTTGAAAATTTTCAAACATGAAAGGAAAATAGGTCACCAAATCCTCTTTGTCCATATACCTTCTTAAACACTAATAGTTATGGTCTTTCTTGTGGGCTGCAGATGCATTATCTCATTGAAACCCTGACAGGAGTCACTCATATGGACAATTAAAATTAATTATGAAGCTGTAGCGATGTCCCTGAGCCTTGCTAATGAAGGAATAATCCAATTTGATGGTCATCTTCATTTCTATTTTAACCACAGCATGTAAGATTAGAAATACATGTGTTTCACTGCAGTTAATTACTCTGGGCATGCACACAAATATATGTGCTCCACAATTAATTACTCCAAGCTCAGTGAACTTCACAGAGACTCCACCACAGTCAACAAAAACCTCTTCTCCATGATTTGGCACTTGATTTCCCCATGCCCATTTGGGAACCCATTCCAGGGAGAGGTGGGCATGGGGTTTTTGGTGCTCTGGGAGCCATGGCCACGTGATGTACAGCCAGCAGGGAGGTTAGGTGAGGGAAAGCGCTTGCCTTTCCCTCCTCAGCCACCTCTGATCTCAGCCAAAAACAAAATACAGGGCAAGAGGGAGCTCAGGTCTGGCCAAGTGCAGCTGCTCTTATCTCCTTGGGTAGAAGAAGAAAGCCTTGGCACTGACAAGCAGCTTGAATTGAAGCTTCTTAAGTTCCCCCAGAAAAGATTTTGTGTGGGAGCCAGCCCAGAGGAGCTGCAGCTCTAGACAAATGCCTTCGTTTGTACCAGCTCCCCAGTCTGCCTCAGCTCCTGCCCCTCAGAAAAGACCTTGTTTAGTCAGGACAGCTTTATATACATCAAAACCATGCAAACATCATCCTCATTTGGCTATTTCTCTGTCACATGCAGTCTGCCAGACCTCCTGGGAAGAGCTACCTCCTCTCCTGGGCTTGTCCAGTGCAGGAGAGGGCAAGCAGGACATGCTTCCTGAGCTAGGAGAGGCATTAAAGAAAAACTTCTTAATGGAAACACAAGTATGGGAATAGATCCCTTGCAACTAGAGGTTGTGGTATCTTCATTATTAGTGTTTCCCAAGACTGAAGAATCTTCTTGGGGGGGCTTGCAAGCCTCAGGACAGATCCAGTCATCTTCAGGAGTCTCTTCTGGCCAAGCTTGCTGCAATTCCCAGAGGCCTTATACCTCACCAGGTCTCAAACACTCCCCTGTACCACCAAGAACCAACCTGAGAACTTCTGACCCATTCAGGAAGTTATTTTACACACTGCTGAAATTTAAGTTGAAAATCAGCCCCGACTGCTAATGACGATTAGGACATTACAGTATCTGTGATGGAAACTGAGCAGATCCCATTCAGAAGCCACTAGCTGCTGCATTATGTTTATTTTGAATTTAGAGGCTTGTGCTTAGCGACAGGTTGCCAGTGTCCATCTGTAGCTTGTTTTTTGTTTTCATCCGTGCTGCACATTTGTGTGACAAGACGTGGGCATGTTCAGTGTGGAACAAACCTGCTTGTTTTTCACCTCCAGTCTACCCACAGGGAAGGGTTGGCAGATCCCAAGCCTGGCAACATTTTCCCCAGAGGCACCTAGAGAAGCTCAGCATCACCATCCACATCCCCAGGCATGCCAGGATCAGGCAGGAACAGACTCTGCCCTATGCTGAGAGGGTCTCCTAGCCAAAAGCAGGAAAACTCTTAAGCCCTGATGCTCTAAAATAGTTGGAATGGCTTCTTCCTAATATTTCAGCTACAGAAGACATTAGTCCACTACACGTCTCATAACCTCCTCAATGGAACAGAGGATAGATTTACCACTTAAACAGCTGGATCCACAAGCCAGGGACATTTAACCACAAAATCAAATAAATCTCCCCCAAGCTTGCAAGATCCCTTAACCATGGTTTTACACCCCACATGCATCCTTGTCCCAGCACTAATTCAGCAGAAAAAGCACAAGATTAACATCTGCCAACCTCACATGGCTCTTCCCATTGACTCCAGTACCCTCCTTGCAGGCATGAAGCTGGATCTGCATTTATTAAGAATCCTTGGGCTTTTTTCCTCCTACCCAGGCCTTTCCTAGCATTTAGAAGAAACATTTAAATGTGTTGATGACCCATCCCCCAGTGCCTCCAGCTATTTAAACTTCAGGCTGCCACAAGCTGCTGGCAGGCTGGATTTTGCTGCAGATTTGGGGATTATGGCAGTCGTGTAAGCAAGCAAATCCAGAAGTACACATACACACAATCAACCAATAAGTATGTTTCAGTAACAGAAGAACCTCCTTTTACCATTAATTGAAAGGAAAAAGAAAGTTGATGATTTTTAAAGCCACTTCTTTCAGCTAGGAAGGGAAGTGATGCATGGTGTGCAATTGCAATGACACATGGTGAAGGAGTTCTGCCTGCTCTCAGCGATAAGCAAGAGGTAAAACCATGCTGATATGCCCACAAGCCACTGAAAGCAAGATGGCTAATGCACAGTCCATCTTGCAGGAGCCTGAAATCTGGTTTTCCTTTTTCTATCCCCTCACCTGCAGAGGAGCTCCCTTTCAGGGCACTGAGAGGGATATCACACACCTAAACCCAGGGCACTTCAGCCTCTGCTGTATGACATCCCTAACACAGGACAGGGACTTCACGATTCCTCCTTCAAAGCCATGCCTGAGAGAGCCTTCTGTGGGTGCCAAGCACCATGCAAGGCATGCACTGCAGTCAGATGGCAACGTAGGAGAGCCAGAAGTTGTGCCAAGGCACTGGCTAGGGCGGGGGAAAGAAAAAAAGGAGAGAAAATAAAATAGTCACCCACGCAGAGCAGCCTTTCTCTGCAGGCTCACCAGCAATGGAAAGCTCATTATGTGCCCTGAAACAGCACCTGAAAACCATACAGAGAAGAGGCAAGCAGGTGGCTGCTTTGCCAGATGCCAGCATTGCTTGCACAGGTTCTCCTTCTGCAACATGCAGTTTTTAGGGAACACTGGAAAATAAGGCAGCAATCCCTCTCGCTGGGCACAGAAGCTGTCATGTTAGAGGCTCTTCTCCTACTAAATTTAAATTTTCACTGTAATTCAGCTAATGAAAAACAAAGAAAACCTCAATAACAGCAAGATTGCAGCAAAGCCCTTTCAAACAGCACACCTGGAGGAGGCTGCAGCCTGTGCTGCCCAGGAGGGTGTGCAGGAGAAGAGCAGGGGACACAGGTGACACATGAGATAGGTTTGGCAGCATGAGACCAAATGTTAGAGGAAGTTTGTTCTACAAGCACAAAAGCTACAGCATCAGTATATTTCAGAAGNAAAGCGAGCGGGGAAAAAAGGTGAGGGGAAAGCGAGCGGGGAAAAAAGGTGAGGGGAAAGCGAGCGGGGAAAAAAGGTGAGGGGAAAGCGAGCGGGGAAAAAAGGTGAGGGGAAAGCGAGCGGGGAAAAAAGGTGAGGGGAAAGCGAGCGGGGAAAAAAGGTGAGGGGAAAGCGAGCGGGGAAAAAAGGTGAGGGGAAAGCGAGCGGGGAAAAAAGGTGAGGGGAAAGCGAGCGGGGAAAAAAGGTGAGGGGAAAGCGAGCGGGGAAAAAAGGTGAGGGGAAAGCGAGCGGGGAAAAAAGGTGAGGGGAAAGCGAGCGGGGAAAAAAGGTGAGGGGAAAGCGAGCGGGGAAAAAAGGTGAAACGAGAAACTGTTGATTTTTCTTTTCCTTTTTACAAGCTATCCCTCCCCTGCACAGGCAATATGGCAGCTCACAGCCCACTGTCATTGCAGAAGCTATGTGCAAGCTCTGTAGGACAACAACTAGCAAAGCTCATGTCTATCCCTGAGCTGTGTTGTAATCTGGAACAACTCTGTTCCTCCCTGGATAACCCTGCTTAAGCAGTAATATCTTTAAGGCAGAGACTTCTTGTGTGTCTAGCACCTGGGTGAAAAGAGTCAGGGGGTATCATTTCAGATATGGTATTTTCCATACTAATAACAGTGCCTGGCTGTCACCCACCCTGCATTCAGTCACAAGCTCTAACAGTGTGTCCAGAAATCCAATTTATTTCTTGATGTCCTGATAGCTCCTACCTTTATCACAGAGAGCTTCTCCCTTTGATCTACACACAGTGGGAGACTCCAGTCATCTCAAAGGCTCTGAGCAAACTCCTTGGAAGGGCAATCAGCCCAGAGTGCAACTGGAGAAGGTTTATGGCCTTATTAGTACAAGTTAGGCTTTTCTACCCACACTATTACTGGGCAGAGCTGGGCTCTGCAAGTGCTTTGCTGCAGAAAGCTGGGCACATGGGACAAGTTATCTATTTATAATGTAAGAGAAAAAAACAAACTAGCATAAACACAGAATATTATTGTTCTTATTTATACACTGCTCACTCCTGGAAGACCAAGTTAGGACTCAAGCTACATTACAAGACATAGACCCCATGTCCTGTGGGCACCAGCACCCAAGAACAGAATTGCAAAATTATTAAAA
Organism: Bucco capensis; assembly: GCA_013396975.1. Taxonomy (NCBI): domain Eukaryota; kingdom Metazoa; phylum Chordata; class Aves; order Piciformes; family Bucconidae; genus Bucco; species Bucco capensis. The sequence continues at coordinate 807,469 of VWZO01017855.1, forward strand.
GCACAGAGGATCAGCTAGAAAACAGACCTCCAAATTCCCCAAAAGGATAAATGCAACCAGACTTACCAAGCAGCTTCACAACCATGCACAGCCAAGAACTCAAAACTTCTCTCTTTCACTCAGGGTACTCTTAAACGGGGTACAGGAGACTTTTAAACCAAAAAACACTCCTCCCTTAATAAGTCCCAGACCTCAGGTTGTAGCTGATGGTAATTGAAAGCTGTTAGTGACTGCCTTCAGCTGCAGCCAAATCCCAAAGCTGCTCCATTGCCAGACATTTTTGTCAGTACCCCCAAGTGATTTCACAGTTTTTCAGTCAAATGTGTAGCTCTTATGGTTATAGAAAATCCCTGGTTCAGCAACACTTAATGGGCTCAAAAACTCAGAAATAAAACAAACAACAGATCAACGAAAGATCCTGCTTTGGGGTGCTTTTCCTTTAAGACCATTGACTTCATTTCTGCAGAATTTGGCTCATAATTTTTGAGTACATGGGAAAAGCCAAATACTGGGGGTTTTGAAACCCAAACAAGGGCAGGATGTTGCTAGCACCTCTCATCCTCAGGTGCTTCTCCAGTCCTGTGTCCCTTCTCTTGTCTCCCTCAAGCTATGAAGGTGCTGTGGAGCTGCAGCTGCTCCTTCCACAGGAGCAGGGATAACCAGTGAGGCAGAGACATTCTTGCTATTCATGCCCCATATTCATTAAGGGATTTTATTTTGTGGGTTTGTTCCTTTTTTGGGGGTCTTACTAAAGAGAAGAGAGATATAAACACATTGGGTGTTCTAATCGCTTTGTTTTGTCCCTGTTTGGCATTGCTTGTGACTTCAGCCTCAGTCTTGGGACATCACCTTGCTCTCTAGGCTTCTCATTGGAGCTAGAAATGTCTCTTTTTTTATGAGCAAAAGCTCATGATAGTGGGGTAGGTAGGAAAAGTAAAAGCTGAGCACCTTCAGCTGGGAAAAGTGAGAATGTGAGCCCTAAACACTGAGACACTGGCAAGCAGAAAGGTGGGGATTATGATGGACTGTAATGTCTTTTCCTGGCTTTTAATCACTTACTCTTTAGCACTGTGCTTTTTGAGAATACTTTGGGCTTGACTGCACACATTGGGTTGCTATTCTTGGTAGTGGATAGGACAAAACATGCTGCTTGTTTTCTTTCTGTGCATAGAGTCTGAGACTGGCTATAGCCTGAACCGCTCAACAAATAGCAACCCTAACACCATGATGTTTTCTCCAGTACAAGCAAGCAGGACTCCCTCTTTCAGTCCTGATTTAGAAGGAACAGCCATCACTTGTGTATTTCCCCTCCTGACTTTGATATGAGAATACCAAGTGGCTTGAGATTTTGGAAGCAGCACTTTGGAGGCTGCAGAGCCTCAGTTCATGGCCTTGCTCTGACAAGGGAAATCCTGAATTAAAAGTTTTCTTTTTGCCTAAGGATGGCAGAATGAACACTCTTTTGTGAGATTCAAACATTATTAACCTTTATTTGCAAATGGTATGAGCTGAGAGAGACTTGCTGCAGGCATTGGGTTTCCATTCCCACACACTCAGAGCTTTTCCTGCTAAGTTTACAGTGTGAGGACAGATGGACTTTTTTCAAGGCTTCCAGCATGTAACTTTGGCTTTCAGCATTCCCAAAAATCCACATTCAAATATCATGAATTGGCCATAAGGAAAAAAAATAAACCACTCCAACAACATGCTTGTAAAATCTGCCATCCTGCTCTTGGGAGAAACCCACGGATGCTTTTCACACTGACAGGCTTCTGTGCTGTCCTGGGCATCTTTTTCAGTCCTAGGGAGTGGAAAAAAACTCCAAACCCACAAATTGTTCTTTAGAAATGCTATGCTTAAGCTGTGGGGAGACAGCAGAGTTGTGTCTCTTTGCTCTGCGGAGCTGCAGTGCTGGGGTACATGCAAAATAACCTGAGTAATTCTGATTTTCTGTGAAGTGCAGGATTGCCTGAGCTTGGGATATCATCCTTAGCCAAGCCCAGCTCATGTGCTGAAATGGCTTTTGTTCACTCCTGTCTGTGAAAAGGGGAGGAAGGAACTGGGCATCATCTGACAGCAGCTGTGTTCTGACATGTTTGAGTTGTACCTCACCCACTAGAATAAGCAGCAGTTTGATTATTGCCACAATTAATTTGAAAAATATGGCGAAACTGAAGAGATGTGAACAAGTCTTCTGGTTAACACTGATATGATAGCTTAGAAAAAACCCCCACAAATCCCCTCCCTCCTTTCACCTAACCTGTTCCACTTGTCAGGATGCTCACCCCTCTCATTCCATGCCCAACCCACTACTCTTCAATTCACACTTCAAAGGTTGCTCTTTCTGAGCCCACTCCCAACATTATACATGCTTTCAAGTACCTGAGCTTCATCTTCACCACCAGCAAGGTGTTTATAAATGGAGCCCAAGCAAAGAAAACCACTTAATTGGTAATTCTGATTCAGGAGCTGCTACCCTCTCCCCATTTTCCTACCACACCTTGTTAAACCCTTGCAGGAAATTGTCTGCTTCCCTGGGGTCTGGCCCACCAGTGCCTTACACAAATGGAGAATGAGGATTTTAAAAGTTATTAGTCTAACCTGGCTGTTTTCTCCACCTGCCTTCTCTGGCATAAGGGACTGCAGGAGGTGTAGGGCAACAGACCCACGGTGCAGCTCTCATTTTACATAGTTTCAATCAATGAGAGTTAGAAAACTCTTTAAGATGTAACCCTGGCTGAGGCCCTGAGCAAAACCCCACTGAAACAGGCATCCACACTCATTACTGACCTCTGACATTGCTCCTGTGGCATTGCTGAGTGATGGAGCAGTTTTTTTTATAGGTAGCAATTGTGCAAATATATCTTCTCCCTACAAAAGCAGCACATCCTTCATCCTCCCACACAATCCAATGGCTGGTGTAATTAAAATGAAGCCAGACTCAACTAATTTGACATTCAAACAGTTCAGATTTAAATTATATTCTCTTGAAAAAAAATGTACTTTGCTGTTAAGAAGCAGCACATATGTTTATGTATGGATAATGAGCCTTGCTGGCAAGGACAATTAAGTCTCCTATAAGCATCTGTGGTCATTCCCCACCTGCATTTCAGAGGGAAGCTGTCTGTAAAGGATTTGCCATTCTCTAAGGTAATTGTGCTATCCCTTGTGCTTAGCTCTCATGGCTGCTGCAGTGATTCTATACAAGAGTTTTCCTTGCTGTTTTTCTCCTATCTCAAAAGATGATGGCATTCATTGCCTTTAGTTAAGTATTTTATCTTTAGTCTTCCTTTACATGATATTTCTGCATTTGACCTTGTCTTGCATTCAGTTATAATATAAGCACAACCTAAAAGACTGGATTGCCAAGTACAGTGACAATATATCTAGGACCAATTCCTTTCAGCTAAGTTTTTCCAGCTTCTTGATGTGGCCCTATCACATGTCCTAGCCACCAATGAAATAGTTCATGGAGTTCTGTAGGAGTGGAAATTCAGCAGGAGCCTGATGGGTATTTTTCCTTGCAAAATGGGGCTGGTTGTAGCCAGCCTTGCTCAGGGTCAAGTGGTCCAAAGCAGATCAAGGGGCATTACCCATCTTTGCTGTCAAAAATGACCACATTTCTGAGTACTTATGGGATTTTTTTCAGCTTCCCCAGCTGGGAAGCACTTTTCCCTACCCCTGGAGAGGAGATACATTGTACTTGTTTCCAGCATCCAACTTACAAGCAGCCCAAGAATATAGCCCATCACAGGCACAGCAGGATGGGCAAGGGCAGGGTCTCCCCTGTTCCTGCAGCCACATGTAGCATGTGCAGCAAGGAAACAGCTCTGCAGGAGGAGGCAACTTGTGCCCAGTTTCCCTGCTACTCCCAGTGGAAAGAAGCCTTGTTGCATTTAAACTAGCAAAATGCATTAGATGCTTCTAATTCTTTAAAATAAAGCTAGCTTTCCTTTCAGCTAGATGGAGCCAGTGCAGTATTATGGTGCACTGGGGCTTTGCTCAGGCTGCAGCTATTTCTGACACCTTTCCCCACCTAGGGAGGCTGCTGAGCTCTTCTCTTTCCTGGTAATTCCCATTTGCTCTGTATCAATACAGACTAGGAACTGATCTGTTGGGGAACAGTCCTGGTGGCTAGGAGGATGCCCATGAGGCAGCAATGTGCCCTTGTGGCCAAGAGGGCCAATGGCATCCTAGGATACATTAAGAGGAGCATGGCCAGCAGATCCAGAGAGGTTATTCTCCCCNTACTTACATTGCAAAGATGATGCACAGGTAGAAACGTTTATACTAGGTTGTATTCTCAGAGGAGCCAACAGGGGCAGGCATTATCTTAGGAGGCAGCCCCAACTTTGCAGGGCTGGTGATCCTCAGCAATCAGACTATACTTGTACCCCTAACCTAATCATTTAAAGAAGAGCTGAAGAGGGGAGTACCTGCTCTAGGTTATCCTGCTCTTGCAGGGGAGGTTGGACTACATCTCCTGAGGTCCCTTCCAATCCCAAACATTGTGATTCTGTGAAAAATAGCCCATCTGTACATCAGGAATCTTGCTTTTTAAACTTTATATATATGCACACACTTCTGGAGCAAAGAATAATTCAGTGCAGTTCTGGGGAGCCCTCTTCTGAAAGTGTCTTTTCCCCACTCACAGCTGTTTGACAGTAATACACTTCTGGTGTCAAACACAGGGTGGTTNTTCCTGTGTGAGCTCATCTAGGTGATCCTGCTCTGGCAGGGGGGTTGGACTAGATGATCTTTCTAGGTCCCTTCCAACCCCTAACATTCTATGATGCTATGCTCTAACCCTAGGGATGCCATAGGACTATACTACTTACATTGCAAAGATGATGCACAGGTAGAAACGTTTATACTAGGTTGTATTCTCAGAGGACCCAATAGGAGCAGGCATTATTTTAGGAGGCAGCCCCAACTTTGCAGGGCTAGTGATCCTCAGCAATCAAACTATACTTGTACCCCTAACCTAATCATTTAAAGAAGAGCTGAAGAGGGGAGTACCTGCTCTAGGTTATCCTGCTCTTGCAGGGGAGGTTGGACTAGATCTCCTGAGGTCCCTTCCAATCCCAAACATTGTGATTCTGTGAAAAATAGCCCATCTGTACATCAGGAATCTTGCTTTTTAAACTTTATATATATGCACACACTTCTGGAGCAAAGAATAATTCAGTGCAGTTCTGGGGAGCCCTCTTCTGAAAGTGTCTTTTCCCCACTCACAGCTGTTTGACAGTAATACACTTCTGGTGTCAAACACAGGGTGGTTTTTCAAAGAAGCACCCTTGGGAACAATTATTTAACTCTGGACCTATCCATCTACTTACACCCATCTCCACCCCTTTCCCCCTGTCATATTTTTGGCATCTCTAATGTGTCAGATTCTCAACAGAAGACTAATAGTCCTTGCTTGGGAACAGCAAGCAGAGCATGTTATTAAAGGGCCAACTCTGCACCATTGCACAAGGAGGATCTCCACTCATGGAACAGGGCTGTTTGGGGCATTAATACCAAGCAGTGCAGTTGGCTCCCTTTCTCTCTTAAGTTCCTTCTTTTGTAAAAATGATTATACTATTCATTCACATCAGGAAACTTGAGGCTATCCTCAGCTCAGGTGAAAGCAAAAGGCAGCACTAAACTATCATTAAAAATGATAGAAGGTTCCAGGTCAAGTTGGCTATTACAGATAAAGCTACTATCATCTCCTGTTAGTGACTGGGACTGAGAGCCAAGTGTTTTCATTACACACCAGGTAAGAAGTACTTTATAAATCACAATAACTCCTGACATGCAATAACATCCAGGCTTATTAATATAAACTGCAGGGATTTTTTTTTCTTTTAGAAGTCTGCTGGCAGTAAAACCACCCCTTCCATAAAATGTTGGCATTCACATGTGCCCTGCAGCTCCTCACAGCACCTTTAAGCATTAAAGATATTCATTACCTCATAGAGAAAAATATAGTGGAATTATATCATTGTTTCACAATACTTTCCCTCACCTTTCCTGAAGCTGAAAGGTGCCAGTTATAGGCACCCCTCAAACCCCATGGAGGTAACCTTGGAGCAGCCAGCCCTGGTCCAGCTACACCTTCTCCCTTGTCCTGCTGGTCCACCACTGGTTTTAGCACCCTGGAATGCAGGTGGGGCTGAATGCTCCACAGTAGGACAGAACAGCATTGTAATCAATGCTTCTTTCTTCTTTCCATTTAAAACCAGCTAGGTCTTATTTCATTATTGTGTACGAAATCATTGTATCTCCCTCAAAGCAGGTTTTTTTTTCCACACAGGCCACAGTCTCCTCCAGTTTAGATGTTGCAGGCAGGACCTCCTGTGCTGCAGGGAAAGGACTGGAGGTTCCCAGAAACTGTTCAAACCTTTTCTTTCCCTAAGCAGCTTCAGCCAAAATGACAATCTGTTAGCTCAGGTCCCCAATGCTGAGTGGTGGCAAGAGGGTCTGTGACCACCAGGATCCCACAGACTCCTTGCCCTACCTTACTGGTTCATACAGTCCTTCCTGCTCTTCTGTGCTCAGTGCCCAGAGCAGAAAGTTCTCCCTGCTGAGGGTCTGCAAGTGTTTTCCTAATACAAATGAACATCATCATAGGATACATTACATCCTTCTGCAGGAGGGACATGCAAGCTCCTCCAAGAAGAAAATCAGAACTAATCACAAAGAGACAATGACAATAGAGGTAGCACCATGACCTCACTGGTCTCCCTGTATCCATCCACCAAACAGCTTTGTGCAACATATGTACAGCAAACACATTGCAAGAGGCAGATGCTGTTGCAATATAAATACTAGGGTAGAGAAGAGCTCATTAAGGTACCATTTTTCTACCTTGGAAGAAAGGGCCTATTTTTGAGGTTCTCCCATTTCCATTTCAGAAAAAACACGATTGTCAAAGCAGTGAAAAAAAGCATTGCTCCTCTAGATTAGCCAACACCAAAGGAAACAGAAAAGAGATTTGAGCCCAAACTGAACAAACAAAGGGCTTGGCTCAAGATCTGCAACATACTAGAGAGCCCTCACCATTACTAACCTGTCTAAGGAGTTTCTCTTCTTGATGAGGTCTTTCATCAGACAATTTCTGACCAGCCCAGCTGCTACTTTCTTCTTAAAAGCTTTACTAAACCCATCACCCCCACTTAAATACACCTTGTAATTACAGTTAAAATGCTCATCAGGTGTTGAACTTACATAGTTTCATGCTGATGCACCACAGCTGGGCCTCATGCATAACATCTTTGAATACTGATAAGGATGTAAGAGGAAAGACAAGCCTCAGGCTTCTGTTATTTTCAAGTGACTTTTTCTTGGATGTGTAAAAAATGGCAGGATCACTTCAGAAGTTGGTTGTACTTTGCTTGTTGTGCATTGAGGAGGTGCTATCAGGAATGGCTGTAGTACCAGTGTAGAAAGATATTAATTGCTTATAATTGGGAATGCTCCAATAAGGGCACTCTTAAATGTCATTATGAATAACTCAGCTTACAAGAAACTTTTGCAATTTTTTGATGCACAGCTGGAAGCCACTTTGCCTCCTTCCCTGTGTGTGGATTCTGTTTATCCTCCCTAATGTATGCAGAGCCATACACAATGTTTCTATTTCTATTAATTGCTAGTGTCTCGGTATTGCATTTGCTTAGCTGCTTCAAGGTTTATTCCTCCCCCCGTTGATGATTCCTCTAATGTACACAATGAGGGGCTCCTGAATGTCACTTAACTGTTATTAGAGATGCCACAGCAGAGGCACAAACACTCTTATAAACTTCATTTGTAGTCTTTAAGGTTTCGTCTAGGTTTTTGTTTGTTTTGGTTTGGGGTGGTTTGTTTTAGATTTTTTGTTTGGCAGTTTATTCTTCCTTGCTGCGGGGAATAAAACATGTTTCTTAACTGCACCGTGATGAAAAAGAAGAAGATTTTAGTGCTAATTGGATGAAAGGAACAATGTAAAACTGAACAGAGAAAATAAATTTAGAAGGGGGAGAAAATGCATGTATAAAAATCCCATGGGCCTCCTAAAGAAAACAAATGTTTACCTCCACAGGGTATGGATGTTTCGACTGTACCTTAGCCCAGTAACAACAAAGAGATCAGTGCAATACACCCTTCTGTCAATATTTGCGCTTCAGACCATTCTCGGGGGTTGTAACATCTCGCCACCAGCTCTGTTTCCTCAGGTTCTTGGCCATGCTGTTTGCCCCGGGCTAGCCTTGCCGCGGCAGAAGCCGAGCCCGGGGCTGCCTCCGCGCTGCCGACAGTAGATGTCAGCATTGCCATTCGGTACCGGCAGCGAACCCTGCCGGGGGGAGTCACACAGTGAAATCGGTCACTTAACGGGCAAGGGCTTTTATTTTAGCTATTCTGCATATTTCGCGGCTTTTTAAAAATATTCATGTTACCTAATGCCTTAAGATGGATAACAGTGACAGGGCTGTGGCTTTTTCCATCAGCTTAATGCTCTGCCAGCTACTCTTTGAAGGTTTCCTTTAATGATTTTTCACATGATATGACTGTGAGAAAGAGCATATAGAAATTATTATTTCTTCATTTAACCACACAGGGCATGAGAAGGGCAAGTGGCCTCTCTTCTTCTCACTGCCCATCACCCAGGGCTGCACCTGAGCATCTGTTTTACCAAGCTAGGAAGGTTTTCCCATCAAATCCAACACCTTGCAGGAGGCTGATGGTGCCTATTTTTGAATCATTCCATGCCCCTAGATGGGTTCTGTGTGTACACCCCAGAGCTGTGTGGCAGGGTGCAGGGATGGGGATGAAGGTTCTCCACTCTTGCCCGTTGCAGGTAGATATATTCTTTGCTTTGCATTAGGGTGGCAGCATTGGCCACACAATGGGGATTCAGCATCACTAGCTGTGTTCACAGGAGCTGTGCATCCTGCATGGGCTATAGGTGCTGAGCTATAAAGACTGTGCAAGCAGGACAGTGAGGGGCCAGCTGTGCCTGGGGACACTATATTCCAGTAATGCACACACCACTCGGCCCTGCAAATCTCCTCCAGAGCTGATGTTTCACCAGGCTGAAGTAAGAAGTGTTACTCTCTGACAGCTCTGGGATGGTTTATAGCATGAAGTAGCCCTAGGCAGCCCATGTATGGCCAGCTGGTATTCACCCAGCTGAAGCTCAGCATGGTATTTGCCACAATGATGACACGTGTGAGCAACCAGCTTTCTTGTCCCTGCTGTCCCCTTCTGCTTTCAGTGGTCTGGAAAGAGGATGGATGGAGTTTAGGGATAGAAAAGTATCTGCTGGGGTGGAGGGCAGTGATGCTAATGAAAGGGACTTTGTCCAGCGGGCACCTGAGTGAGAGCAAAAGAGACCAGTTGTCTGCCAACACTGTATCCTCCAAACCCTTCCTGTGCTTCCCCAGATGTGGAGGGAGAAAGGGGATATCTAGCAGGAGGAGATGAGCTGGGAAAACTGAGGAGAACCAGACAGGATATAGCAGATATAGCAGTGCCTTTGGTTGAAGGTGGCCGTGTTCACTGCAGGGGTGTTGGACTAGATGACCTCTACAGGTCCCTTCCAACCCAAACCATTCCATGCTTCTGTGATTTATTCACCTGGGAGGTTTAAAACGGATGATGGAGTGCAACTGCCAGTAAAGATAAGAAAGGATCATTCATCTCAGAAGACTTCTCCCAACTTTTACCACAGCCCTCCTCACAGCAACTGTGTTTTCAGGAAGGCATCCCTCTGCTCGTGGGATTTTAGGCTTTAAATTAATGTTTCATTGGAGACTCTGACACATCCAAAGACTTGCAGTCTTGCTCCATCAGCCCTCTTGGGATCCTAAAGTGGCATTGAGCTATTCTGCCAGAGCTGCAGAGCACCACAACATGCTTGTAATTGCATTTTAATTTGTGCAGGGGGTTTTGAACCTGTAGCAGCACAATTTATGAGCAGTGTAGTCTGTTTTCTCTTGCCTTACGGTGGTTCGCTGGTGGAAAATAACATTTGAAGATTGTCATCATCACCTTAAAAATGTACTCACCAACTACATTTTTTGGAGCAACTAAAACTTGCCTTTTTTTTGGCCTCCAGGTTCACAGAAACCACAACCTTTTGAACAAGGTGATTCTTCAGATGGTGTCTGTGGGATGAAAACCACAGAAGATTAGAATTTTCCATTATAATTACAGATGACTGTTTGGATTGATCCTACAGCATCCTTCCTTTCTGTGGTAGTTACACTGCCCTTGAGCATCATGTACTGACATCCTGATGTCTTCCTGGTACTCAGTAACTACTTCTGATCAATGCTGATGTGAATGAATTAAAGGTAATAGTATTGCCTCCTATTAGGACAATGGTTGTTGGGCTCTAATTCAATCCTGCCAGCTGAGAGTCATCTTGAGCAGGTGCTTTCACTTTGGATGTGAACAGAGACATGATTTAAGGCCCTGGTGGGCAGACTGAAGGTTTTCCTCTATCTCCCTCTCACTTTTATTTTCCCCGTTTTTCCTGGAAAGGATGAAGAGGAGGTAGGTGGTGACTATGTTGGAGGAATACTTCACTAAATATGGTTTGGTTTTTTTAGCAGGGATTTTAAGCCTTTTTATTAGCAAAATGGATATTAAAGAAAGAATGTCAAGCTTGAGGGTGTTTTTTTGGAAGTTTTTGGAAAAAAATGCTTATTTTGAGTTGTTTCTATGTTGTAAATTGGTCATGTTAGGATAGGTAGCTTTATAATGAAAAATATTTATATAGTGCAAGAAGTCAGCACTGAAATGCTTTTAAATCTTCGTATATGTGCTTACATTATGGTGAAAGCCTGGAGCCTGAGTTCACCATTGCCCTCATCTTTGTTCATCTCATTGCAAACAGATGTAAAATCTAATTTGTCTCTGCTCTAGATGGGTGAAACGAAAAGCCAAGGTACTAGTGCAAATGACAGTACAAGACAGCTGGCAATGGCTCCTGCTCCTTGCTAGTACTTTCCTTCTGGTTAGGTCCCCTTGCAAGCTGACAAAAGCTATATCTTTGCAAATCATTTTCTAGCTTGCACATGTGTTTAATTAGTCTCTAGTCTGCATAAGGAACTGGAAGGAGAAAGATAATTATGCAGGCTTCATGCTGTTTTGAGCTCTTGCGCTTTGCAATTTCTCTTCCAGTGTTCAATTAAAAGTTAAGCACTTTTTGAGGCTATCTGAGTAGACAGCTATTGATTCTTCATTCTGTAGCAGAAGCCCTTATAGTTTGTCAATTTGTGAAGTTGCTGGTTGGGAGTGAAACTGGGTAGCCCAAAATCCTTGGGGAAATATCACAATGAATTCAAGGCTTGAGCTACAATATTGCCTCGTGCTTAAGACCCAAGTATCTGATCATTTAAAAGTGCCTTTTTTAACATTAAAAAATACTCTTTTTTGTAAAGTAAAAGGAGAATTTGTGATTGAGAAGTTTTGGAAACATCTTGCTCTGTGAGCCAGTACATTGAAAGCTGAGGTAAGAAAAAGGAATCTTTAGGATTGTTTATGCTTGGAGAAGGTAAGCAGAGGATGAGGATCCATGGGCTGTTTGGAAAAGGATTTCAAGACTTTTACCTTCACTCACAATTTAATTACCATGTCCATCTTTACCATGTGGACTACTTGCCTACTTTGGAGGAAAGAAACATTTTGTTAAGAGATTGACTGGCTCTCTTTCAGTTGTGGACAACAGACATGTCCTCAGTGGATGTGGTTTCTCATTGCCACAGGAGATAAGTTGATGTGAGAAGATGAGAAGGGAAGGAAAATTGCAAATGTTTGGAGTTTTTGCTATTAATAGGTTGCCTCAGTAATGCCTGAACTGTGGAAACTTATTCTGCTTTGTCAGAGGAAAAAAGCTTTCACAGGGAACTAACCCAAAGGCTACTCACCCTCATGGGATCTTTTCCTTTATTTTAACAGATCTTGAATTTCCCCTCTAATGAAGGAATAGCCAGTACATTATTAGAAGAATTCACACAGCTGGAATATAAATTCCCTGTGCAGAAGTAAAGATCTCTATGCAGTAATGGCTAAGGAGTAAAGAGGATGGTTCAGACAAAGATTATAAATATCCCCATTAAGGGTCCTGCTTTTCACTGATCCAATTACAGAAAGAGCAGGAAACTTTTATGGGCAAAGCCAACAGTCTTCACACAGGCTTTCAGCATTGATAACAGCATATGGCTTAATGGTGACCAAGTCAAATGGTCCCTTCTGTAAGTGTTCAGATGTGGAGACCCTCTGTTCTGCCAGTTCTTCCTATCTAATCCACTGGGCATGGATGCTCTTCACAGCAGCTGGGTACAAGCTTTGGTCTTGAAAGCAGCTGAGCCTGGTCCAAGTTTTATTTAGTCTTTCCTCCAGGACAGCTGTAAGGAGGGTGCAGAAAGCAGTGGCTATGGCTGCAATGGAAGGTCCTCTTTCTTTAGGAGGTTCCACTTGCCCTCCCATGTTGAGGACCTAGACAGGAGATGGCTGTGAGCCACTTATAGCAGCAATATTTTAGAGCTAGAGTAGCATAGCTCACTCAGCCCTAATTAGCTGTGACCAGTAGAAACATAAAGCTGACACAGTACAGTGAAAGAAACATAACTGGATATGTGCTGAAGAAGGCTGTTATAAAAGTACTGCAGTAGAAGATGAGTGTCTCTTCAATTAACAGATTTATGGTACAGTGGGTGCCTGATGAATTGGGATGCTATAGTTAACTGTGGTGAACAAAACTGTATTCTAACAACCAGTGGCTCTATGAAACTACACTTGCAATGAAATGTCATCATACTTGGTAACTCCAGGGTGGACTGAGCTGCAAAGCTGAGATCTAGATTTACATATATATGCAAGAATAAATGTTCAGGCATGGAGACTTTGGCTGACTTTATAAAGTCCATCTGGGAAACCTGGACCCAGTGCTGGTTCAGAGTGGATTTTCAGAATGAAGCTTTTGATCTATGTGCTTCTGTTGTATCCAGACATGGGGACCAATTCTATCAATACCTTCTCAGACTTGTGATGTGGTTTAGTAGCATGTTAGTGCTAGGTATGGTTGGACTTGGTGATCTTAGAGATCTCTTCCAACCCTAATAATTCTGTAATCATTGTTAATATTCATTTACATTATATTATTAATTAATGTCATTAATATTAATTAATATTATTAATATTAATTTACACCAATGGTAATGTTAATCAAATGCTAATTAAGACATGGTATTCCATGTGCTGATGAAACAAAGTGCTTTAATGGTCAAGATACTTGTCATGTATGGGTTGCACTTTTCACTTGAGGGAATTGGGGAATGGCTGAAACTGGAGAGATAGAAGACATTGACCTCCATTTTACAAGTTCAGAATGAGAGCACTGGCAGGGCTGTAGCTTGAGATGCCTGCAGTTTTTGTTCAGGCACCATTGCACTATGACCCTGTATACAGCAAGTCTTGTGGTAGGTTATGGAAACTGAGGCAAATGAGAATGTCAAGTCTGAAAATATCCAATCAAACAGCTTAGAGTTGTATAGAAACTCTCTGTTATGTCACTTGCCATAAAACCAAAATCTGTAGGGCTGTTTTTCCTGCTACATAATTCATTGTGCACAATTTTCTTAGAGGTTATTCCTGCATTCTGCATGCTGTTCTTAAGGCAATTTGGGAGGAATGATAGTATTTTTGAATTTGACTAGCTGATCTAGTTTGGAAAAAAGGACTTGTGTTTGGTCTTAGCTGTCCTCCCAGAATGGTTAATGTTGGAAGGGACAACCAGAGGTGATCTAGTCCAACCTCCCCGCTCTAGCAGGGTGCTAAAGAGCACATTACTCAGTGTTTAGATGGTTTAGGAATATCCCCAGGAAAGGAGACTCTACAACCTCTCTGGGCAGCCTGTTCCAGTGCTCAGTCACACTCACAGGAAAGAAGTTCTTCCTTGTGCTTAGGTGGAACTTCCTGTGTTCCAGCTTGTGCCTATTGCCTCGTGTGCTGTTGTTTGGCCCCATCCTCTTGACACCCTCCCTTCAGATACTTCTATCTATTGACAAGGTCCCAACTCAGCCTTCTCTTTTCCAGGCTAACCAAGACCAGTTCCCTCAGCCTTTCCTTAGAAGGAAGATGCTCCAGCTCCCTAATCATCTTGGTAGCTTCGCAAGGTTTGCTGTTTCTCTACCATTGTTAATATGCTGGTTATTTTAACTTTGTGGCAAACATTTTGAGCTACATCCCCTTGCTGCAAATTAGATTAACTAGAGATTGGACAATACCCTTAGTCACCTCGTGTGATCTTGGGGTTTTTGTCTTGTGCTTAATGGGAGTTGGACTTGATGATCCTTGTGGATCCCTTCCAACTCGGATTGTTCTGATTCTAAAGACTGACACCTCTTAACATCTGGAGTAGTATATAGTGCCCATGCTTCAGTCTCACTAACACTAATGAGTTAAGTTTGTGAACCTATATACCTAATGACTGTATTTTCTAATATGAGAGTATTTAGACTAGATATTGCAATTACACTGATCTTGCTGGCCATTCTTAGCATGAAAAAAGTCTAGGGGGGAGAAAAGGTTATGTTTTTACACTTTTTCATCAGAGCTGCAATTTAACACAAATTGTCTTTTTCCTATGTAATCTAATTGCTGAAATTTCAGCCGTTTCATTTGCACAAAGTAAGGTAGCCCATGGGATGTTATACAGATGTAAGAACTCAGTGCCTGTGCTGTCTTAATACATTTATAATAGAGATTCATGCACAGATTAGGGAGCAAACAGGCTTAGCTGTGTATTTATGAAGTATGGCAAATCTCATTTCAAAAAGGAAGGATGAAGAAAACATTGCTGACATCAACTTTACTTCCCTTAGCCTTAGATTTGCTGGGCAATGTCACATTATAGCTATTGCTATTTTTACAGGCTTTGTGCACATCAGTGTGCCCTGTGGCTGTTGAAAAGAAAGTATCAAGTAGCTTCCAAAATGCCAGCAATTGAACTTGTGATGAGAGCCTTTGAATGATGGACATTATGGGTTCGGTTTATTAGATTCAGTCCAGTTCTATCTTAAGTTGACAAGAAAGCCTCATCTGATTTCACTAGAGAGAGTTAGGCAAACAGGTTGCTTTTTGCCTTTAGCAGTAAGGAAAATGACTGGGTGATGTCTGGATGCATGGTATACACAATGATTTTCAAATTGCTTATTCTGTAGTCAACATGTCTCACGAGGTTCCGTGGGTGCTTGTTAGAGACAGAGCCTTGGGTTGGAAAAATGGACTGTGAGGGTGATGATTTCTTTCTGAATTATCCATTGGGGAATCTTCCGCTTGAAAATGAGATCCATGTCTTTGACACATGACCTGACCACGTCAGTCTGAGTAATTGCTGGCTCACTGCGAAATCACCAGGCATGGGCTAAGAAGGGTGAGAACTTGGCAAGATTCTCTGCCTTGCCAATTGAAGTGCAAAAGAAAAGATGTCCAGTTTTAGAAGAGTTCCAGCTGCTGAGACAGCAGGGGGCTGACATCATGTGGAATGACAGTTGAAGAGAGACATATACTTTGTGTTATGCATGCTTCCTCCTGAATAGAGAAGGACAGAGAGAGAGAGGAGGAATTTGGGTTTGGTCAGATGTACTCCTGCAACAACTGCAGCTTCCTCAGACCCTAACTTCGTGTTTAAAGTTGGTTTTGTCCACAAAGATTTTATTTTTTAAGCAACTGACCTTGCCTTCTGCCAAAGTGGGAATTACAACTGTAGTCACTTGTCATATGCTCAGAAATACTGATTTGTAGTCTGTAGCTTGTGAAAACTGTCATGTTTCCTTCTGCTTCAAAAAACTTTATAAAAAGCATAGAAAGTAAAAATTACACATCTGTGATGGAAATGTCAAAAGCCATATGTACGTGCTACTCAGCCTGCTTTTCTTTCCACACTTTGTTTCAGATTCCCCACTATCGTATGGAATGGACTGCAAGGAGCTATGAAGAGGGATATGAATTGATTCTGGCCTGGGAAAAGGACAGCAGGTATGGAACTGCACATAGCCCAGCTGGTATGGAATGGTCACTGCTGAACAGAACCCTTTCCAGAGTGATTAACTCCACAAAGCACAGCAAGGTGAGTTGCAGATCATGGTGTGACAGGTGGCTGTGCTGGCCTATGAAGATACTTGTATTATGTCCCAGTGAAGTACAAATGTGTTCAGCATTATGGAGGTGAATTTAGGTGAAGGAGTTCCAATTCTTCTCTCCTGAACCAGCTGTATGTTTTGAAGGGTCAGAAACACCTTTATAGTGAGGTATTTAGTGAAAAACCTGGTTCAACAGGTAAGTTTTGTAGTTCTTAAATAGCTGTATCATCCTAACTGCCACTGGAATAAATTACTATTACTAAGGCTACACTTCTTTCTATTCCTGACCAGTGGAGAGGATTCAGCAACCCTCAGACTGCCTTGTAAATACGTGTTTAGACAGCTAGCTGCCTCAGGAATGGTAGCAATCAACACACAGAGCAAGGATCTGTCTCATTTGGTCAAAGCACAGTGCTGGAAAGAGTTGTATCTGAAATGACTTCCTTCTTGAGGGCTTGGGCATCTCATCCAGTGGACTGGAGAAGGGCAGGAGCCTGTAACACAGCAAGTCTCTCTTGGACACTGGCACTGCAAGCGCTCTTCCAGCCAAAGCTGACAGAGCCAATTTTACTGACTCAGTCAGTGAAAACCTAGAGAGTTTTTCTCTTGGTTTCAGGTGCCTGGAACCCTTTAGGCCTCTCTGGATTCTTATCTTATGGAAATGGTTCTAAATTACTGGGAACAAGTCTGACTCAAAGTGGTATGAATTACAGTAAAAGTTTGTATTAAGTTAAACTTCTAGAGTGTGAGTTAGCACGTTTGGGAGTCTTCAAATGCAACACAGGGATGCCCAAGATTTAAGTATAGTTTAAAAGAAGCTGAATTACCAATATTTGCTCATTCTGTTCTGTATCAAAATGAGCAAATGGTTTGATAGCAAAAGTTATGGTTGTGCTATAAGCAATATGAAGGTAAAAGCAAAGAACTTAAACATAGCATTTCAGACTTCAATTTTGTGGTACTTCAATATTTAAACATAATACTAGAAAACTCGCAAAGGAAAGCTTTGACATTTAAGCACAGGATGTCAATATTGTACTATTGCTTTCATCAGGGATACATGAAAATGAAAACCATAAAAATGTTTTGTTCACATCAGAAACTCTAATCAGTATTAGATACAAGATATAAAAAAATCTTTTATCCAAAAGGTTGGATTTTTACAGAAGTGTTACCCAAAGTGCTATGTTTCAATAGTAACAGAGATGGACATAAAGACTATGCAATCTTCATTATATATTAATATACAGAAACTAGAGTACACTGCCACCCGCAGCTGAGCTATGACAGATTAGAAGTGGATGATTTCTAATTGCTCCTATCTTCACATCCTCCTTGTGAGAAAATAACACTGCACAAAGAACAAACAAAATATTAGGAAGTGAATATGCTATGCTCACTCTAGCAATGCAACTAACTTGAAGCAGTTAGTGAAAGGCTTGGCTAAATACTCTAGTAGCAAACATTGCTTTTGACTACAAATCTCCTAGTCTTTGCCCATCTTGCATCAAATTCTGTGACCTCTCAGACCATTTTTTACATAAGTTTCTGGTTGTTCTCTTGGAACAGGGAATATACAAACCTTCTGGCTGTATCTCTGAAAATATACATGTTGAATAAATACCCAAGGATTGGTTGAACTTGCTAAAAATGGAAATGGTCAGATTCCAAAGGAGGTTGGTCAGAACAGGGAAAACTCAAGCAAAAATCAATGAGTCCAAGTAAAGAAAGCAGCAAAGAGCAGGCAAACAAGTTTTGGGTAAAAAGGGGTGGGGGGCAGAAGTGAAGACTTCTATCTGGTTAACACACAGGTAACAGAGAGGATTGGATGCAAGGAGGAAACTTAATTTTGATGAGGCATCCAATAGTTTTGAGAAATTGCTAGATATATATTTCTTTGTATTTATAATCTGATTTTGACAGAGAAAATTTGGTCATGTCAGGTCCTAAAATGTAGCAGAAAACCAGCTAAAATGATTCTGGCATGTGCTAATTAGCAGAAGACTCAGACTTCCAATGGGAAGATGCATTACCTGGGTAATAAGTAGTGGATTACTTGAAAGCATGGTAAGATAAACAAAATTAGTAAATTCTGCTAGCTTTTCTGTTGCTTGTTCTTTAGTTGTGTGCTTTGACAGGATGGCATCTCAATTCTTGCCTCTCTAAGCACAGATTAGGACAATACAGCACTTTGTGTTCTCTGGTCTTTTGTGTTGAGGATGGTGGCTTTCCTTTTTACAACTGTCACATGTAGTTATATAAAATATTTTTAGCTTGTACTAGGGAGTGTATTTTCTGCTCTGTGGTCAAAGTTACTCAAATTTGAAAAGCATATTAACTAAACTTCAAAGATGAGAAGAACATAAGAAATCAAAAGCCTCTAATTATCAGGAACAGATGATCATTAGTTCCTATAAGCTGTATAAATAACTTTATGTTCACAAAGCTGGAGTTTAGAGAGAGCATGGGTCACTTAACACTTGTAAAATAAATTACTATATGTCACCTCTCTTCTCTCTCCTAGCAGAATTTATTCTTGTCTGTGATGCAGAAATAGTCCCAAATTTAGCACACAGATAGCCAAAATGTACCATCTGTCCAATGCTCCTGAGAATTTTCAAAGGCAGGGACAGCAGAAGAGGGGGAGGCTGCAGTTCTTGGAAACAACAGCATCAGTGTGGAGAGAAGAACTCTTTGATTATACATAAGAGTACAGGCTAGGTGATACACATTAGAGTGCCAGGTAACCTGCACATCACAGTACTGTGCCCTGGGAAACCTCTGCTGTGTGATCACATTGGACTGATGTCAGTCTGTTATTGACAAAATGCTTGACTGTTCTAAGTGGAGTCAAACTTCTTCATACTTCTGTTTGCACTCATTGAGTTTTGAGCAGAGGCTTGGTGCTTTTTCTCCTCTGAAAGCTGTGTAAAATTGAAGCCAGGCTAAACTTCACAAATTCATAAAATAATCAATCTTGGAATC
>VWZO01017855.1:826833-859526 GCA_013396975.1 Bucco capensis
GCCTTCTGGGCTGCCAGCGTGCACTGTTTGCTCATGTGCAGCTTCTCATCCACCAGCACCCCAAGTCCTTTTCTGCAGGGCTGCTCTCCATCATCTCATCCCCTAGCCTGTATTGATAGTGGGGATTGTTCTGACCCAGGTGCAGGACCCTGCACTTGGTCTTGTTTTCACCTGGGACCATCTCTCCAGCTTGTCCAGGTCCTTCTGGATGACATCTCACCCCTCCAACTTATCAACAGCACCCCATAGCTTGGTGTCATCTGCACACTTGCTGATGGTGCACTCAATGCTGCTGTTGATATCGTTTATAAAGATATTAAACATGAAGTAGTGTAACTGGTATTCCAGCCAATGCTGCAATTATACTTTTAATAAAATGTTTAGGAGAATGAACATCAGCAGAAGTGCTGATGTATTGGGAAACTGATATTCTTGCCTTCATACAAGCTCAGCTCAAAACCTTCTTTTCAGAGATTTATAGATCTAATCTATAGAAATATATGGAAATGTAGGAGAAGTTTAGATATTGAATGTTCATCTACAGGGTACAGACAAAATAGCACTCAAAAAAACCCCACCAACCAAACAAAACCCCCCAAAACAAAACCCACCTCTTGTTGGGGGGGGGTTCTGAAAAAACTTTTTTTGAAGTTTTAAATTGAGAATCATATAAGCTCCAGCACAGGAATGCGGAAAGAGGCAGGAATGCACAGCAGGAGGTAGAGTAGAAAATGTATTTATTTAAGCTGTCATGGGATTATATTTATTGAAAATCCTGCTCCATTTTTTTTTAAAGCACCTCCTTCTGTTATATTTAAAGCCCAGCAAGGTTACCATGGCCCCTAAGCTTTGCAAATGTGACCTTTATCAATAAAAAGGCCTGGCATTACAGCATAAAGTACAGTGTAATAGTGGTAGTTACACTGTATTTTGGGAATCCTTATGTTTTTAGATTAATTTTTGTTAAAGTACTGATTTTTGAGACTGTGTTGTTTCTTCTAATTAATTCCTTTAATTGCTTCCTTTATCAAAAGTACCTTTGGCATACATCATTACAGGAAAAAAAAATCCTGTTCCTCTAATTTTGGGAAAGTGAATGTGTTACCATACCATGGCAAAACTGTAGATACTTTTCAAGCATGAACTTCTCACTGGACACAATGTTCACATCCTTTGGAAACTTGTATGCTCCACATCCCCTCAGAATTTTCTGGGAACTCTGTAACATATATACATGGAAAACATGAGGATGTTTAACTTCCCACTCCCTGTTCCCCACCTGCAATACTCTATACATGTAATGCCTGCAGTTACAGAAAACTTTCCTTGTAAGTTTTTTTTCATTTCAGAGTCTGTTGCAAGGATCCTTGATAGGATTCTTAGGCTAACTGTTAGCCAAATTCTGCATGTTACTCTGTTGTTGTACAAGCAGCTGCCAGATGGCAATCCGGAGAAAACGCATTTAACGTCAGTCACCTCACTGGAAGCCAGATGGCATAGCAGAAGTTGGAACAAGATGTTTGCCAACTCATTCTGGTTTCCAGCTGTGCTCCATGTCCATGCAGATGATGGCCTCTTGACTGTCACCATGACATGCCTTTAGAATGTTCCAGCCAGGCTATACACTCATTCAAAAAGCCTAATTGATAATATTCCCTTGTTCCTTCTCCCCAGAAGTTGCACTGAAGAACAATTAGAAATGAGTGTGTGAAAGTCAGCAGGGCAGATAATTCTTTTCTGGCTGCTTATCTGTTATGATGAAGTGTGTAAACTGGACCTTTGGGATGTCTTCCTGCAGGAGAAGAAAGTCAATGAAAGTTGCTTGCATGGATGTTCTCTTTTTTTAACTCAGATTGTCAGAATTGTGCTCTATTTGCTTGTTGAATTCAGGAGGGGTTGATATTTTGCTCTGTCTTGCAGTCCTTCAGCTGGTGGTATAAAGCTGGAAGATCATCTTGCCCTTAGTTTTTGGGAGCATGGGCAGTAGTGCTGGAGCTTTCCAGGTTACCCAGTTTTCATGAATGATCTTTCTTCGAATACTATAAATTGTCTGGCTAATACCTGGCTAAGGTGCATGGCTTAGTCTTTGCTGTGTGAGAAAAGTAAACAGTCTAATGAAATGCTGAAGCTATAACAGATGCTGCTTCTGTGTCTTTCTCAAGAGAGGTTATGGGATACAGTAACAACATTGGTTATTGCCATTTGGGAGATGATAATCATTTATAACTGACTGTTATGAGGCTATAAAGCAGGGTGAATTGGGTGTTTGGAATTCAGCTTAGCAATAACCAAATGTAATGTATTTATGGTAGGTGGCTCTAAAGGTAGAGAAGCAACTGGCTTGTTATGCCTTTTGAAGGAGAAATATTGTACCACCAGGTTATTTATATAGTCACAAAGGGATGACATAAATAGTTAAGAAGTTACCAGCCAAACACTGTTTCCAAACAAAGCTTTAATCCTTGGGAAAATAAGTCAGTGGCCAACAGATTCTTTTTGAAAAACAAACTCCATGGGTTCTTTAGGGTGCTGGCAAATCTCCACATATGGTGGAACTGGTTAGCTTCTCATTTCAGCTTTTTTTTTTTTTTATAGAAAGCACTATTTCAATGACCATGTCTGACATATTTGAAAATGCAAGCCATAGGACATCCTGAGCTAGCTGGTCTCTGAATGCAAAACGACTCTTATGAAGATGGCTGTCACTCCTAAAATCCTCCAGGAATACTTTCCATTATACTTGAAAATCAGTTATTTGTTAAAATTTTGTTTTGTTTTCACCTGTAATTTATTTTGATTTCATTATCAATATAGTTGGATATGTTTCTATCTTTGCATAATCTTCCTTATCACATCTATTACCCTGGTGCTTTGATCAAGCTGTTTAACTGTTCCTTTAATAAACCAAGATGACTGAGATCCTTTTGTTCTTCACTACTAACTGTTTTCCAATCTTAATCTTCCCTGAAGCTCTTCTCTGAGCCCTTCTTAAGCTTTCTTCAGTTGTGGATTCTACACATTTCCATATTTTAGTGTGAAAAAAATTGTAGAGGGCAGAAAACCCTCAGAAATGGAGAAGGGTATTGCTTAGTATTTTGTTCAACTTTGTGTAAATGCTAACAGCAAACCTGAGAGAAGTAGGTGGTATTAACTTAATTAGCTGTACTTGCCTGTATGAAGTAAGTACAGCTGCACTTACTCTGGACTTTGTGGTTGAATTGAAAAACTTTCCTAAGAGAATGAGGCCTTAACATGAAACAATCCCAATTGCATTATGACTTTTTTTAATCCTATAATTTGAAAGTTCTGACTCATGCAAGTTGTGCTTTGATGTTACTTCTCTGTGTTCTTTTTTGGGGGATGCTTTGCTGGAGTCTGGGACCACTCTTTTGGATTGGAGATGAATGAAAGAATGTTCTGCTCATATCACTTTTCTATGAAAGGAAAAAAAAAACCAACCCACAAGACAAGAAGAAAGGTATGAGTTCAAGCCCTGGCATGTATCAAACTTAACCCAGTGGCAAAGCCCCAAATGGAGAATTTATGAAGGAATACAACAGTTCTTGTTACTTTAGCAGTGTTGAGATGACCTTGTGACAAAACACTATCCTTTTCTTACAGTTTGGAGACTTTGACAGTGCTAAAGTACTCATTGTTTCTCAAGAATGTGTCTACAATGGGAGAAGAATGGTAATCCTTTGGGACAAACTCTGGAAAGAAAATGTTAATAGAAGAGTATCACAAGTAACAGGCCCTCTTGTAGGATTGCATCTTGTTTGTGTTGTTTTTTTCAAGTCAAAGAAAGACTGGATTGAATTATATAATTCAATTTCACTCACTTCAATCTTCTCTGATATTTAGATTGTATTTCAATTTTTAGATTTTTTAAAGCTTCAAGCAAAACTGGTGCCTCTTTCAGATCAGTTATTAGCACTTTTTCTGTTTGTGTTTTTCGTTTGTTTGGGGTTTTGTGTTTTTCTCAGACTTTGGGCATCCTAAAGGTCTCTTTGAACCTAAATGATACTTTCCTAAACTTTTGCCTGGGAAAGCTCCTGCTCTTGAATTAGAATATACTGCAGAAACTTGAAGCAATTAGCCTCACAGCACTGAGCTCAGGTGAACCAGCAAACATGTTACAGTTACACATTTTTTTTCCTCTGAGGAAGAAATTCATCCCTTATGAGACTGAAGCTGGTTTTCCCTCCCATTTCCTGTTCTGTTTCTTCTGTTTAAGAAACTGCAGTGTATCCTAGTCAGAAAGATCGCGGAAGCAGCGGGAGGATGCTGAGGGCACACGGACACCTGCTGTGGCTTCACCAGAGACCACGCCGGACACTGCCAGCAGCCTCCTCACTGTCCCGCAGGGGCTGCTCCCTCTCTAGTACAATACATGAAAAAGCTTCGCCTCGACTAAAGCAGCACCCTTGGGACCTCCGGGAGCAAGAAAACGGAGTGTGAGCAACGCTAAATTAAACGAAATGGAATTTAAACTGCCGCCAAGCCTCTGCTCCCGACACCTCTGCTCGCCCTTGACAGGAGTTGCTTGCAAGCACTTCTCGCGAGAGATCGCCCGTAGCAACGGCGGGACGCTATGGCCATGGAGGGGGAGGCAGCGGTCGCCCAGGAGAAGGAGAATGAGAATGAGGACTCTGAGGGGAGCTTCTACCTGAAAAGTATCCTTCCTCCTCCGGAGTAGTCTTCTCCTCCTGGGCTTTCTTGTCGGGCGGCTAGAGGGTACGGGGCGCCTTGGGGTGCCACTGGTTCCCTGCCTCAGGTGACGAGTGGCGCGGGCGGGTCTGCCCCCTCAGCGCTCCCACCCTCCTCCCTCTGTCCTCCACAGGCTGGGGAGACCCCAGGAGCTGCGGCGGCGGCGGCTTGTGGGGGGCCAGGCAGGATCAGGGCTGCTCGCTTGGAGCGGGGCAGGAGGATCCCGGCAGGAGACCCGCGGATTGTTTCACAGACTAAGAGGAGAGAAGCTTCCAAAGCCCACCACCTTGCTGCTTTTTGTGGTTTATTGGCCCTGGAGGCTAAAAGAGAACAGTGTGGCGTCTGGGGTTTTTACTCTGTAGAAACAGTGGAGTATTGGTCACTTCTAATAGGGTGTTTGTTTTCACTGCTGGTCGTCTGAGTCCCTGAGTGACCCTTGGGAGAGAAGCAGGGTAACCATCCTCCCCTGATGATGAGGCAACCTAAGCAAGAGTTAAAATTCTGAAGTGAGAGGCTCCTTGTCTCTCTTGTGTTAGTTATTTATCAGTAAATGCAAAATACCTACGGAGGAGTGACTTGTTATTAAGACTCACAGTCCCAGTGTGCTGCTGTGAGAAGTGCTCCTTTAATTTCCCATTGCCTGCCACACAGATAGATACTCATGGTTTTTAGTGTTGTGTGACCAAGTTATAAAGATTATGATACAGTAACCTAGATATAATTTTATTTGCTGTGGCTTTTAGAGAAAAACAAAACAAACCCACACAGCAGTTTGAATGTTTTCCATAACTGAGTTGTAGCAAGTTGTTAGGAGTTTATGGCTCTTAAATGTGTAATTTTTTTGTCAATGACCCAAATTCTAGTTTTGTCACTAGATCAGACTACTCTTTTCTCTTTAGCTGTGAGCTGCCACATCAAGATCTTTCAAGCTTTTAGAGGCTAAACAGAGCTTAGCAGTACCTTAGTTTTTCCTGCCTTATTAGAATTAAGACATAAGCCAATATAAAAGCAATTAAAAAAAAATGCAAGGTTGTCCTTTGAGAGTTTGTGCCTCAATTTCTACCTTCCTGAAAAGGCACAGCTGTTTTCACATTGTGGGGTGTACTTAAAAAAAAATTGCATCAAGACATATTAAAAAAAATAAAATAAAAATTAACAGTGTTTGGGCAAATTCAACAGTTTAAAAAATTGGGTTTCCTCTGTTTTATTGTGCATCTGCTTTTAGGAAAAAAAAAAAGAGGAGGGGGAAAAAAAATCAGGATTTTAAAAATAGTATTTTGGCCTGTGCACAGCATTTACAATGATGCATTAGTTTAGACTGTAGTGGATTGCAAGGACAGTCAGGTCAGTAGAAAATTCAGGAAAAAGCAACAGTATTTGAAAGTGTTTTACTTATCAAGGCTATACTGCAGAGATATTTCTATCTGCATTGACAGATTTAATAAATGCAGAAAGAAATAGTTGAGATGGGGCAGGACCTTACCAAAGACAGCTTGAGGAAAAATAGTCTGATCAAATCACTAAATGTGGTTTGGAAAATCATTGGGTACAGCATTTTATTTAAATATAGTTTATTTAAATGTTGAGGTGATAAATACTGGGCTATAAAGTAATGAAGAAGCTTAGGTGTTGCAGAGAAGTATGGAGATAGTTATTTTGGATGTGGAATTAGTGCACATATAGCACATCTTAATAGAAGAAAGCTATTCTTCCTGCTTTGCACTCACACCTTGCTGTTGTTCCTTTTTTGTCTAATCAGCAGTTCAAATGAACTTTTCTCCCTCTGAGCTGAAAGAACCAAGTCCAGGAATCAGGAACTGTTTTACTAGGATGTGGTCAGACACTGATGTGAGGACCAAAACATTCTTTTTGTACTGGGGTCAGGCAAGCAGCTGAAAGCTAGCCTGATGCCTGAGTCTCTGGTCATGATCTTGAGTCCCTTAGGTCAGCTCTTAGAAGTCATGTCTCAATATGAGCTGTTTTCATCTCAATTCTCTTTACTTACCTTGGTGGACCCATATATGCTCCTGGAGTACCATAGTGAGAAAAGGTACATTTGTTGAACTGCACAATTTCTGTGTCTTCTGTTAAAATCAGAAGAGGTAATCCAGATTTCTTCTGGTGCAATGGAGATCAGACTTAGGCTTGTGAAATCTAACAGGTGGAGAGTTCCTTCCTCCTCTTCCCTCCTTATGAAAGAAAGCAAAATAAACATTTTCTAGAGATGATATTCTGAATAGTTAAGGGTTTAGAATTAAACATTCCAGAATCAGTCAGGTTAGAAAATAAAGTTTTAACAGAGAGCAGAATTTGAGATGCAGAGATGGTGACCTGAATGCAAATCCTGTATTCCACATCTGCAGTCTGTGATGCAGTAGTTTGGGAAGGAGATGTGAGGCACTTCTATTAACAGGTGTTTGCTTTCATGTATGAAACTTAGAAGTTTCTTAACTCTTCATGCCAGTTTCCTATTTATGTGTGCATTTTTTATAGTAAGCATGGAGTGTAATAGTGCAGTTGGAGCAACACAGATGTACTTTGACTTGATTACTTGAAAATTGTGCCTTTTTTCACTCAATGACTTTCCTATTTGGTGGTTGTTGCTGTTTGTAAGAAAATGTTTCTCCATCTTTTATTTCAAGCCTCTAAAAAAACCCTCAGGAAAACAAGTGGTGGTCATGAGTCATGATCTTCAGTTGTTAACCTTCCATATGGTTACAGTTTAACTGGTAGTTTTGTTGATGTTTGATGCTGAGGTCTTGAATGCAGGTGATACTTCTGCATGTCTAAAGTACTGTGGAAACTGTAGCAAAAGGTCTGTTTTCTAGGAGAATAATCCTGATTAGGGAAACTTGATGCAAAATCTGAAAATCATGTGTAGTTTGTGTTTTTTTTCCTCTGAAGTACTGGATTGTCAGTTTTTCTGCAGCAGTTAGTTTCTCCTTTATTTACATGGGTCATGTCTAGGCTAACTGATTTCCTAGGGAAACTGTCAACAGAGCATCTTGCTAAAACCCATTTTCTTTATACTTTCATGGGCTGTGAGGCTAGAGGGTGGAAAAATGTCTGTTTGTTTCATTTAACACCATTTACAGTTAGTTTTAATGAAAAGTTTGACTCTAAAGCATTTGGAGGAACTGTAGATAATTTCCAAATGAGTTTTTACCTTTTGAAAGATCCTTATCTTTTTATTGTAATATGTGTTGTATTTGTTAAGGCATTTGTAGCAGCTTCAGGAAATGGTCCTCTAGTATTCAGTGTTTGATCTCAGATGTTCATGTTTGAACTTGTACATCTGAATTTGATTAAAAATGCCATTCTCTGAGAGCATGAAGCTGGTTATGCTTAGAAATACAAAGTCTGTGGAAGTCTCAGTGTAGTAAGACCACTATGAAAACTGATGCTTAGGTGAGAATAGAATGTTGCTGCTGTTTGATTCAGAACAGAGCTTGAGTTCTAACTTTGATAGATCTGATGAAACAAATTTGAATGGTGTTTAAAACCTGCTATAAAAACTTGGAATATATATTCTGTCTCTGTGTGCATATTTGTCACTGGAGCTGGGCTTGTTCACCTAAAGCCTGAAAGAAGCCTTGAAAGTGTAAAGCCTTGTGTCAAAGCCAACAAGGATGAAGGTGGTGATAGCAGATTTATAGATGATTGTTTTATGACACATTTTTTAAGTTAAAACTCATCACATGCATCAGCTGTTTCAGACTTAACAAAATCTGCAGCATCAACCATAACAGATGACTCCAAAGATGATTATCAGTATGAAGAGGTAATTTACAACATTCATCATCTTCTGATAGATGTGTTAGAGTATTCATGTTTCATTCTTCTGTTTTACTTCATCAGTCACAAAAACATCCTGGGAGAAATGACACAGATCTCCTATAAAATGCGGTGGTGCTAGGCATATCTTTATCTTTCAAGAGAAGATTTTAGTGTCAGTTGATTTATGGTTTAGTTTTACTTGAACATTAACTATTTTTAAAGATACAGGTATTCCTATTTAGATGTTTCAGCTTATTTATAATAAAAATACCAATAATGTAAATTGTATTTAAATATGGCAAAATATTATTTAACAAGGATGAGATTGTCTTCACTAGTTGGTACTGGGAATGTTTGTATTCTGAAAGAAATAAACTGTGTTGAATACCTAATCTTAAATCATTTCATTCAGGTTTCAACAGATGATGAATTTAGTCTTGAGGAAGAGGATGAGGATCTGTCCAAGGCTTTGCAGACTATTCAAGAGCAGACTGAAGATGCCCGAATTTTAGTAAGATCATCCTAAACATTCTAAGATGCTCTCTGTAATTCAGTTGGCATGAGTGGCTTAAAATTTACACATTACAATTTATTTTACTTATGGAGTATTTGTGTGGAAGAGATTCTTTTTTAGAAGTTTCTAGGAGTAAGCATATGCTACAGTGGAAAAGGCAACTGAAGTTTCCTGAGTTACATCTTCCTTTAACTCTTGTTCATTTTACGTTCTATAAACAGCCTGATACTGCAAATACATGTAACTAATATATAGATAAATTAAGACTGGTACAATGTATCAGTATTTTAGTATTTGTTTATCTGAGTAGATTGAGAATGTGGTCCCTAACACAGGAAAGAAACTGCAGGTGCTTAAGACTTAGAGGCTTGTACTTGAATACTTTGCTAGAAAGTTTTTTTTCATATATTTAAAATACAGAATGGGATGTTAGACTGTAGTAAATCAAAATATTAATAAAATTATCAATCATTTCACACCATTAGTTTTTGATCCTGCTCTGGCAGGGGGGTTGGACTAGATGATCTTTCTAGAACCCTTCCAACCCCTCACATTCTAGGATTCTATGACACCTCCTACATTTACAATTTTATTCCAAAACAGTCATGCAATAGTTCAGAGTTAGACAATGGAGCTGTTATACTGCATTACCTGAACATAACAATCTAATGGAAAAGTGCTCTCCCCTGCTATGTTTCTAATATCACCACCATTTAATAGCCTCATCACTAAACTATCATCACAGTCTTTGTTTTGCCAAAAGCAAATAATTAATAATGAAAAGATAAATGTGTCTGATTCTTAACATCAAAACAGAGGAAAAATGTGCATTTTATTCTGCTCTAGTGCATATCAGTGGGTTGGGTTTGTATTATAGATCAAACTTGGAATGAAATCTGACAACATTGGAGTGTTATGTGTTATGTGAAAGTTAAGGGAAAGAGCAGAAGTTTTTAAGATTGAACCAAGTAGTGGAAATTATTAATGTTCTTCAGGGATAACTGAAGTTATGTCTGGTTTACTGTGTGAGCTGATGTCAATAAGTGAAACAGGGAAGAATATTTGTAATCTATTGATGGTGCTATATTTAAATAAGCTTTTACCTCTTTCCTTAACTTTGGTAGGAAATGATGCTAATATCTATCCCATTTAATCAAAGTGAAGAAAATGTTACCTTTGCTTAAAAGAAGAACATATGCACTTAAATTCTCTGATTCTGTGCCTATGCTAATAGGTGTCTACCTTCTTGCTTTTTGACTCATGATTAGATGGAGATTTAAGTAACCTAGTCTAGTGGGAGATGTCCCTGCTCATGGCAGGGGGTTGGAACTAGATGATTTTTAAGCTCCTTTCCAACACAACCTACTCTGACTTCATTTGGAGGACTCATTTTTTTTCCATCATTTTGAAACCGAAATAAAGTTTTCAGCCTTTAGACAGACAGGAATAGAAAAAAATGTTTTACTACACTTGCTAGTTTCTTGACATCTTTCATAATGATTTACTGTATATTTTGTGAGGCTCAGTGACTAGATTCTTTGAGGCTAATTCACTGGAAAACCCAAGTGTTGCAGCAAATGTTTTTGGTGACCTGAGTTAGAAGCACTGTTCCCTGTGAATTAATATTGAATCAGTATCCAAACTCTGAGCTAAGAAGGCTCTCTTCTTCACAAGATAAATAATTGCTACACTTTTTTCAATTATTAGCACTAAATCTTGGCTGAAATGGTTAAATTAGGTAGCATCCATATCCTGGAAGAGCTGCTCTGTGAGAAACAGTTTTAAGTGATTGTATATATTTGCTTTTCATAGTGACATAGACCTAATCCCATATTAAAGATTAGGTTTCATCTAGTATAGACAAAAATATTTTTGCTAAAGAAATTACATAGAGAAGGCACAGATCAAGTGAACATCCAAATATATTTATTTGTCTACTGCAGATATTCTAAATAGCCCCAGTTTCTAAATTGAGTAGCTACAGTTTTACACTCTGTTAAAAAGGTCAAGTATAACCAGGAAAATCTAAGAAAAATGCTTATTTTCAAATNATCCCTGCTCATGGCAAGGGGTTGGAACTAGATGATTTTTAAGCTCCTTTCCAACACAACCTACTCTGACTTCATTTGGAGGACTCATTTTTTTTCCATCATTTTGAAACCGAAATAAAGTTTTCAGCCTTTAGACAGACAGGAATAGAAAAAAATGTTTTACTACACTTGCTAGTTTCTTGACATCTTTCATAATGATTTACTGTATATTTTGTGAGGCTCAGTGACTAGATTCTTTGAGGCTAATTCACTGGAAAACCCAAGTGTTGCAGCAAATGTTTTTGGTGACCTGAGTTAGAAGCACTGTTCCCTGTGAATTAATATTGAATCAGTATCCAAACTCTGAGCTAAGAAGGCTCTCTTCTTCACAAGATAAATAATTGCTACACTTTTTTCAATTATTAGCACTAAATCTTGGCTGAAATGGTTAAATTAGGTAGCATCCATATCCTGGAAGAGCTGCTCTGTGAGAAACAGTTTTAAGTGATTGTATATATTTGCTTTTCATAGTGACATAGACCTAATCCCATATTAAAGATTAGGTTTCATCTAGTATAGACAAAAATATTTTTGCTAAAGAAATTACATAGAGAAGGCACAGATCAAGTGAACATCCAAATATATTTATTTGTCTACTGCAGATATTCTAAATAGCCCCAGTTTCTAAATTGAGTAGCTACAGTTTTACACTCTGTTAAAAAGGTCAAGTATAACCAGGAAAATCTAAGAAAAATGCTTATTTTCAAATTTCCTTCTCAAGTAATCAGCACTAATGAGTAAATAAAGAGCAGCAAACATAAGCAAGTGAGAGATGGTGCTATTCAGCTTTTACAAATGAAATAAAATGGATATGTAGGAATTAAAGCTATCTTTCTGCAGGGGGTAGTGGGGCATGTTTTGTTGTGGATCTCTGCATGCATGCAGTGAAACTACTGGTCTGTGAAGTTTGGTGAGGCTTCCTCAACAGTTACACTTAGAATCACAGAATTATCAGGATTGGAAGGGACCTTAAAGATCATCTAGTTCCAACTCCCCTGCCATGGGCAGGGACATCTCCCACTAGATCAGGTTGCTCAGAGTCCCATCTAGCCTGGCCTTAAAAACTTCCAGGCACGGGGCTTCCACCACTTCTCTGGGCAACCTGTTCCAGTGTCTCACCATCCTCATGGGGAAGAACTTCCTCCTAATATCCAACCTAAATGTACCCTCCTCAAGCTTATATCCACACGTGTTTTTGTTTGGATCTTAACAAGGAAATATGGGAATGATGGAGCTCTAATCTCTAAATATCATTTCCCTCTCATCTGATGGCGAAATGGCAGCTGGTTCAAAATGCAGATGTGCTGGGCAACACAGGTTTTGGATAGCAGTGATTCTGCCTGCTGTTCCTGTTCTAGTCATTATTTGTCCTTTTCAGTCACAACTTTAGGGTTTTTTTTCTGTGTCCTTGTTTTAAGACATTGTAAAGTAATAGAAATTCTTTTTAAATACAAATAACAGAATATTTGCATATGAAAGAAAAATCTTCTGTTGATAGGGACTCTAGGAAAAGGATACAGACCTGGAAAACCACACACACAGGAGAAAGCTGAAATATTTTCTGCAGTAGTTACACTTCTATTTCAGGACCTTTATTTTCTTAATATCTCAAACTACACTCAAAGTCACATTGTCCTTCATTAGCATTGTACTTAATGTAAGTTTGATTTATAATTTGATTGAGAAATGTTTGCAGGTATTGTGGAAGTCCTTAAGGTTAGACTCTTGGTATTTATTTTATTTTACTAGCCTATTTGCAATCCTTACACTCAAAATGTTTTAACGATTTTAATTAAATGCTTAAGAAATATTTAGGAAAGCAAATACTCAGTTTGTTTATTTTGATTTAATGGTCAGACTCCTTTTATAAGATGTTTTTTTCTATATAGCTTCTATAGCGTGTCTGTACCACATCAGATTATTTTCCTAGTTTCTAAATAGGTAAATATATACACAAAATTTAGTTATGCAATTCTGTAAGTAGTCATCCAAGTTGAAGATTAAATTGTTGGCCCAGTATTTGTATCACTCAAAAGGTCTGCAGAAAAGCTAGGAATTTAATTCTGGTTTCCACAGGCCCTGTTCCAATACTGTGCCTGTTAGACTATTCATTTCTTCCCTATATTGTTCCCTGCTCAAGCTTTGGTTCATGAAATGATTCTCAGTGCTAGTATTCAGCTAATAAAGTCTTTTCTGCACAGATGAAGTGAATTCCTATCATATTTCCATTTATTAAGGGAATCAAACTGTGTCATTTCTTCTGAAAACTGGCTTTATAGATGTGTTTGGGGAAACTACAAGCAACAATATTAGGCTTTTGGCTCCTTTAGAATAAAGAAAGAAAAGAGGCAAGAAAAGAGCTGCAGCTGTGTGTCTGCAGATGTACTCTCTTTGGTTCTTGTATTACCACAATTGGAAAATAGATCTGTCTGTTGTACTGTATCTCTAGTAATGAAAATATGCTAAATATTGCATTGCACTTGGCATGTTCTATTATTCACATGCTACAGAGTTACACAGCCTTGATTGTACGTGTACAATTCTCTGTTTGTGGTAGATAGGTTGCTTGGATTCAACACAACATTTTCTGTGTTTTACAAGATGCCTGTGAGATTTTTGTTTTTCCAGTGTTTTTATTTTTATCATGAGTAATACCTTTATCTCCAGGTAATTTATGCAGGCATGTTGATATATAAAAGAGTAGACAGCACAATGGCTCTAGAAACACTGATCTTTGTACTTATCTTCAAGTGTTTATTTTGCCAGACTATTTTATAGAGTTTTCCAAAAGCACTCTATGCCTTTGCCNCGAAGAAAAGAAGGTAGGCATGTGTAGAAGCTGTTTCTGCTTCTCTTCACTACAGTGGTATCTTTTAATAATGTGTAGCACACATTATCATAGAGTCTGAGCTGCTTCTTTCAAGAGCATACTAAGCAATAGCTGCAAGCTCAGGTTGGTTCTGTCTTCTCACTAGGAGACAAGGATGTGCAGTATCTTGTCTTAGATAGTAGCCTGCTTTGTTGAGTGAGTCCATGTAGCATTGTGCCCACGTGGAGTTCCCAAATTCCAAGACATCGCATATTTAGATATATCAAATCGCTGTAACACATTTGAAGTCTGAATGAATTAAGGCCACCTCTTTGGTTGCCAAGTTGTTGCAGCCTCTCTCATGTGATTGTCTTTAAGTGTGTTTTGCAGGGGGCTAGTCTCAAAATGGGTCATATTTTACCTTTTTCATACCTCTTTTCATCATGAAATCTCTCAAGGAGAGCTTAGGATCAAGCTATGCATTGAGTGGGTTGGGTGACGTTGGGT
This sequence comes from Bucco capensis, assembly GCA_013396975.1. Classification (NCBI taxonomy): domain Eukaryota; kingdom Metazoa; phylum Chordata; class Aves; order Piciformes; family Bucconidae; genus Bucco; species Bucco capensis. Next base: position 841,238 of record VWZO01017855.1, read on the forward strand.
GAAGGAAAGAAATCTGCGTTGCAACAAAGCTGTGAAAGGGATTTTTTTTTTTCTTTCTGTAATGGATTTGCTCCGTTTTGTTTTGATGCTGCTTCTGGCAGCTGTACTTGACCCATGAGCTGCTCTTATCTGAATAGCTGTGTATCTTGGTGGCACTGGAGGAGCTGTATATGAGGCTGTATATGATACTCCATCTGCATTCAGCAGTGCTGTTAGACAGCTTCATTCAGTGTCTGCTTAGGGATGTTGAGAAGAGAGAATTAGGCTTTGTAAGACTTCTTAGGAGATCTAACGATGGAGCTGCAGTTCTTTCAGTCTCTCCATTGCACGTATCATTAGAAAAAGAATGTAAGCTGGTTTAATATCACCTTGGACTTTTGCACTTTTCATTAGATGAAGTACTGTTCTTTCTCGTCAGTAGTTTTGAAGGTTACTGAAGGGTACAGGAGTATGAGAATGAATGGTTTCTGTGGTCAGTGGCAGAAGATGATCCATCAGTTTAAGCATTTTCAAGTCCACATCACGTTATGTATGGTTCAGAATACTTGCTTAAATCAAGTGATTTTTGAGTTATTTCTTTACAACCTTTCACAGGCCTTGGGATCAGTGATTACAGATCTGATTAAGGGAAACACTCAGCTGTACTCCAGTAGATCTATGACTTTAGATGACTTCAGAAATTGGAGGTGTAACAATTGCATTTCTCTTGTAGCGTCAGTAACAATTATTGCATTTTAATTTCAGGCTACACGCTCAGTTCTGACTTCTGAGAAGTCAGTGTCTGAAATACCTGAGACAATGGATGACTTCTTCTGCAACTTCCTGGTCAGATTGGGAATGTTGAAAACCCTTAACTGCTTCCAAACGGAACGGTAAAGTATTTTAAGTGACCATGTTACTTTGAGAATTAGGAAGCAGATGCTCAGGATTCAATTATTTCCTATTATTTCAGGATATATTGCCAGCAATTCTTAAATACATAGTGGTTTACCAAATATATTCATGTTGAGAATGAGGATGCAAACTATATTTTAAGGGCAGACTTCCAAGAAAACTGAATCCAGGAGCTCCTAAATAGTTACCATTGAAGGATCTAGAGTTAGGTGCATACATTACACCTAACTCTAGACATTTGCAAGCCTGAAGCAGTCACCTGAGGCCATTGAACTAGTTATTTTCAGGATGCAACTCATCTGAGTTGTTTAAGCCATCTCCTTTAAGAGGAAATGAATTCTGAAGTATGTTTTCAAGTATATTCTGCTTTCCACTGACTACCCATGAAAACTAAAACCAGCTACAGTGCATAAGTCATCACTGGATTAAAAGAGTCCAATGCAAAATAACCAGATTGTCACTTCAGAAGTGCTGAGAAAACATGTCTTTTTATTTCCTTGCTTTCCAGAACATGGGTGCCTGGTTGAAAACTGAATATTTTGTAGTGTTCTCTAATATTTGCACCTTAATTGTGTGGATGAGTTTGGGCATTCATCATAGTTATCTGGTATTTTAAGTAGAATAATCAAAATTTTTGATACTGGGGAATTCTTTGTCCATCAGTCAAAATAATATGTTTGATTGGGGTTTTTTCTTTAAAAAAAATTAATTCATATAGTAACCAGAAGAGTAAACTCTTGAGCTCTTGCTATCTTCTTTTTCCCAGATTTTATATATGGCAGGGATTTTATACATACTTAGTACAGAAATCTAAACCTGCAGCTTTGTCTAAACAGTCCACTTCTTCCACCAGTCTCCTCATATATGGATTCCCACAGGATGTATTGGTTTTTTACTATTGATTAAAGATTATGACAGGAATGCTGCAGAGCTTGAGAGGAGAGCTGAATTATTTTGCAGCAAAAGATGACACTTGTCATAATGTTTTGTTGGAATACTTTCAGTTACAAGCTTGCTTTTAATCTGCAAATTACATGGGAAACATTCTGAGAAGTGGAAACACCTTTCTTTGAATTATCTTGTAGTTTGTCTTTAAACATGAGAGGTTCAAAGTTTGGTGTTTTGTTTTTTTAACAAGGTCTTTTGAAATCGTTTAATTTGAAAATTGGTAGATTTGAACAGGTGGAAACATCTTATTTTTTTCCTACAAGGGGATTGAAGCTTTTAAGTTTTCTTAGAGCTATTCTGTACTGGGGAATCATTGAAGGACCTGACAAGGCTCTGGTCTTAGTAGCATAGAGCTCACCCATCAGGCATTGCCTTTGGAATTAATAATGATCTGCTTTTTGATAGCATAACAATGTGACTTAAATGGTTCCTCAGAGAAGGAGCACTATAATTCTGTATTCTTTTTCAGCAAAAGAACTGATATGAATAGCATTAAGTTTGAAGTTTAATAGGTTTTATGCTAAAAGATAATTAATACTAGACAGATATAAATAGTGACCTTTTCATGAATCTACAGCTTGCTTTGAAGCACTTAAAGCCTGAATTTATAGCAATGGCAAAATTCAAATTGCTTTTTAACAGAGCAAGTGCAGGTCTTAGCAGGCCCTCTCTTGTAAATCCTTAGCTGTATATCTATTTTCTCTATAAGTAATATTTTTAATTTTGATAGTATTCCAAATGAGCTCAGCACGTCAGGATATAATCTTACTGTATTGAGACTTTCTGCATTAATGCCTTATTTCAGAACGTTTCATGTTGGTTTGAAATAGATAATTTACAATATTAATGAAAGTGAGAGCAGATTAGTGTATTCAGATTCTTCATTTTGTATTGGGATGACACTCTTGCTCTCATGCTGTGGTGATCAAGCACTAATGGAATTTAAAATGAGAAATTAATTAACGTAGAGAAAAATTATCAAAATACTTGCTTTGAAATAATTCTCTCTGAGACATAAAGGTCACTTAAATTGGACCAAATTATCTGTGTTTGTTTCAGAGTTTGAGAAAACATTCAATTATTCTATCCAGCTGTATAAAATGTCATGGTTGGATTGTTTTGTTTTAAGCCAAACCTACTTTTATGTATGATGTAATGAATAATTTTACCACGTTCGAGGTGTTTTTTACTTATGTAGGCTTTTTGTGCATACACTTTTTTCATAGAATCATAGAATGGTTTGGCTTGGAAAGGACCTGAAAGATCTAGTTCCAACCTCCTTGCCATGGGCAGGGATACCATGCAATTGGCCAGTGCCCCATCCAATGTGGCCTTGAATACTGCCAGTTTTCTTTCCAGTTATACTTGAAGGAACTTAAACTTATTTTTAGACTATCTAATTTACCATTAAATGTTCTATTCCTTTGCTGTCCAAGACTTTATAGTGCTTCACTTGCTTATTAAAGAGATTGGATTGACAGCTTTGGAGTATGAAGTGCAAGGGCTGATCAACTGTAAACTCATGCATCTGACAACCTATACCTCCTAATCCCAAAGGGCTCACTGCTGCTGGCAGCATGTTGCCATTCTGAAGAGCAGATGAATCATTTGCTGTTCACACATATGCACACAACTATTGCTGTGATTTGTTAGTACATTCACTGGGCTGGTAATCTGGCTTCAGTGTTCCTAGAGAGCTGGCAGTGTTTCAGCTTGTGGGTAAAAGGAGAGCTGCAGACTAATTACACAAACATGACTTGAAAATTCTTTTCTTTGATGTGGTTAGAATTCTGAATATGCTTGTGTGACCAAGCAAGGTTAAAAGCTATGTTGGTCTTGTGTATGCCTTGCAAAGGTTGCCTGGGTTGTGCATAATGGAGCACATGCAACAAAGCTACTATATCTTCTCTGAGCATAAGGGTAGATTCATTACAGCAAAAACTCCTTTTTGCAGAATGAAGAAATTGCATACAGGTTGTGATCCTTTTTGTCACAACTCCCTGAAGATAGTGGAAACCATCTGCTTATTTCAAGGAGGCTTAAGTTTCCTCTGCTCTGTGTCCTATTTGGCCTAGAAATTATGTGGTTACACTAATGTATGTTGTGCTTGGAGTTCAGAAATCCTGAGAGAAACAAGGGTTATCAATTCCAGGATAGCATCACACTGAAACAGATTCCATTTTTGGATTAGAGCTGGCTCAGAACCCAAGTGAAGTAACACCAAGCTGGACTTTCAAGAAGCCTGTGGACATACTTGCTTTTTTCCCTACATAACAAGCATAACACAAAAATCTTCTGCTTATATGCCATAGCACATTGGAGGATTGCATTAGGGAAAATTAGGGAAAATAGGTGCTTTCTTTCTCTGTGCTTATTTCTTTTAGTCTTCTGTTGAACTGTTTAGCATTTCAACTGATAACCTCTTAATTGCCAGTAAGAAGTTCTTGTAAAAACTAAAACTTGAGATTTTTAACCCCTGAATGCATCTCTAGGTGAGTTATGCCTTGGGAAAGGAATATCCTGAGCTATGTATCATATAGTTTGTTGCAGGGCCTGTCTGCAACCTGATTCCTTTAGAACTCCTAGAAACTTGAATTCAGTGCAATGTATATAGTAATAATGTGCTGGTTTTAGTCAGTCTGCAATGGGCTTTGATCATAAAATCATAGCTGACCATCTGTTCCTTAGGTTTCCAGATTCTTGATTAATTTAAATAGCAATTCAAGACCAATAACTCAGTTGTTCTGAAAAGCTTAGGAAAAAAGTACCTGTGTGCATGGAAGTAACTAATTTGATTTGCATCACAGTTCCCTTCTGTAATGGAAAGAGGTGAGACCAGTAGCTATTTGACAGTTGGCTAGGTATGAAGGAGTTCTGTAAATTTTACAGGACTAGGTTGATGAAAGATAATGAGATTTCACAATGCAATTTGGTTGTGTGGTTTTCTATTCTGTTTCTGCGATGTGCACAAAAGCCTTCAGTTTAAGTAGTGTTTTTAGGCAAGGGCATAGTGAATTTATTGGTATTAATTGTGTTCCATTAAAATTGCCTCTCAGAGTTTTTCACTCTGCTGGAGGCTAAGTTCATCAATTATCCATGTCTGATGTGTCTTTGTGCAGAAGTGTGAAAATTTGATGGTTTTCCTGAGGTACAGTCAGAGTATTCAGTGGAGAATTTTTCTTGCAAATAAAGGAATATATAGAGTTGTAATCATTTTTTTATCAGAAGTGCCCTTATTTACAATAGGAATTCTACCTGTTCATCAGTTGCTGTTTATTTGGGGAGAAGGTAGGGAAGACTAAGCTTATTTCTTAGTAGCCTATTACTACTGTATTTTGCTTAAGAAAACAAAGTAATAATAGAATGAATTCTGCTTTGGACATGATCAGCTTAACTTTAAAAAAACCTTTTGTGTACTGGTGGTGAATGTGAGTGACAGCTTAATTCACGGAGCTGAGCATTCCTAGAAGTATCCCCAGAATGCAGATAAACAGTTGACTGTATGTAGTCATTTGGTCATAAGCATTTCTGACATTCCCTGTAATTTTTTTTTTGGAGGATGTTAAGTAAAAGTTGCTTGTCAAGTATGCATCTCTTATTCTGCAAATCCTAATGTTTCTGCAATGTGTTTTATAAACGTAGGATTGCTGTGCTTACTGTCTTCAACTTTCAAATCTGCTGCTTGTTTCCAAGTGCAGGAAAGAGCACTTACTATAACTTTTATCTCTAATTACTCCTCTTTTCATACTACTTTATTACTTGGGGGGAAAAAAATGCACAGATTCAATATATTTTTCACTTGAAAAGGCAAATTATGTTACTCGTTCTAGTGAGATCCCACCCAGAACATCTTCCAGCTGCAGTCAAGGGTTTTAAAAAGATTTAAACCAACAAAAAGTTTAAAACTCAAACTATTCTAGGATTTTGTGAAGATCAACAGGAAGATGGTGGGGTTATGGTATTTGTCTGATATAATTTATAGCTCCATTGAACCTGTGCTGAAACTGATATGGCTCCAGTAGTGCACAATGCCTTTGGCTTCAGTGGATAGATGAGTGTGTGTACCTGCTCTTCTGTCTTCCAGGACAGAAGTAGATGAAGAAATAGATGTTTTGTTCATACAGGTCCTGGATTCTAGCATCACTTCTGCAATGTCTACTTGCACAAAGCATCTTAGCTCATACCTGTAGACTGAAATCTTGATGTCTTTTGAAATACTTTCAGAAATATTAAAAGCTTATACTCATTCCTTGAACAAGCATGTTTCTGCAGCAGCATTTGTGTTGTTTAGTGACAGTCACATTTTGGGGGTCAAATTTAGCTTTTCTGAATCCTTTCTAACATCACTGCTCTCTTTTTTTTTTGTAGTTCCTTAAGTACTTCTGGTAGCCATATATTTAAATGCCTTTAAGCCTAAAATGAAGTGTCAGTGCCTAAGTCCTTTTTATTGCCAGTTAGAGTATTCTTAGCTTTCATTGACATCCTACCAAAAGATGGACAGTCCTGAAGATATGAGACTGACTGACTAGACTGTATTGCCAAGGGCTACAGAGATTCCTAGGTTGCTAAACAGCATTACACACTGCTCCAGATTCTCTTTAACTTCTCAAAATAGAAGTTCATCTATACAAGTATTTAAAAGTATTTAATTAATGCAGTCTTCAGGCTTCTACATCACAGAATCGCGTTGCCTTAGGGGCTGGTAAAATAGGTAAATATTAGGAAATCTAATCAGGTAGAGTGCAATATAAGTAAACAGGAAGGAATGAAGGTATTTCCCTGGGTGAGCTCTCATAGAAAACATTCATCCAGTTTCTCATCTTATTTAAGTCCTTAAACAAAAATAAATCTTGTGTATATTTGAGCACGGGAGATAAAAAGGACTCTTAGTATATCTGAATGTTATTTGAACAGAACTTCTTTTCCTGTCCTTTTTTTAAGCTATTTGTAGGAAAAGAGAGGAAAAGAACAATTGTTTAACTTGAAGTACTGTGTTACACAAGGCATCTCTTTTGGCTGTTATGAACATTGATACATTTTAGAATGAAAAGCAGTAAATTAGAACAGAGTGTGGTGGGATAGTACTTTACTAAAGATAAAAGGTAAATACCTTTGTGATCCTCTTTTAGGTAAAGGCTAGCATGAGAAGGAAGATATCAGTGAAGTGAGAGAAGAGAAACAGGGAATAAAATCTCTCTCTTTTCTACTAGGTATGAACTCATAGAGAGAGGTGTGATCACTGTTGAAGATATTGGCTTGGTTCCACCTGTGTATTCCCACAACCAGCAACTTGAGGATATAAATATGTGTTTGAAGAAAGATTTGGAAAACTATAAACTTGCTGCAAAGTATGTTATTTGGTCTTATTATACAGTAGTAAGTAAACCCAAGTACTTAATAAAATAGTAAGTTCCAGTTTGTTTTTCTGGCTGCATATATTTTTACTTCTAGTTGACGTTTATAATTAAAGTTTCTCTGAGCTCTATTAGAAACCTAAATCTTAATTTCTTTTATTTGTATTTACTAGGCTATAGAAAATAATTGTCAATATCCAGTAATCACAATAAATTGCTACAAGGAGTCATGAGAGTGCAATACATAGAACTAAAAAAAAAAGACTATGTGCATTTTGTATTAAAATATGGCACTATAAATTACAGCTACCACAAAATAACCACATAAGGAAAAAAAAAAATCACTGTTCTTCATTTTTCTAATTGCAAAAACTCTCACTCTGGCCCTGGGGGTAAATTGTATGTTAGTTACTATCATTGGTTATGCTTATTGTGTATGTTGTAGTAGCTGATTTTACAAGTCAGTTGTACTTCAGCCAAGAGAGAGTTAAAATATTTAGATCATATAATGCAGAGATGCAATAATGAACTACATGTAAAATAGCCTTTTCTGAAGCATAGTATGTCTGCACATGTACATGTTCATTGAGAATTTGCCCTGAAACCTAATAATGCAATGAATTCAATTTTGTTAGTGCATAGTTTTAAAATATGAAGCTGTAAAAAAAAGTTATCTCCATCACTTTGGTTTTTCTCAAGGTTGCTCAAGCTACTAATCTTCATATAGATTGTTCTTTTATATGAAAAATAGCTACTCAGATCTTGAATAATTGTTAGTGCTGATAATCATGATAAACTAGTTTCCAATGATAATGATTTATCACCTTGTAAATTCATAAATTAGTTAAAATAGTTAAGTAAACAGCTTTAGTAAGTCAAATATTGTGTAGTCTAAATATAGTTGCACTGGGAGATAGGCCATATAGAAAACACTGTTTTCCTCTTCAGTTTCTTGGACAACGGATAGTTAGGGATAGTGTCTCTCATTTGGGATAGTAATAAGCAGTAATGCATAGTAAAAGAAGAAAAGACAAAATCTAGCCCTTAAAGTAATTGTCAGTAGTGATTTGAAGAGGTTTTCCCTTTTTACTCCCACCTTTATTCTTTCTCCCCATCCCCTCCCTAAAGTGGAACATTCTTTAACAAGATTATTGGATTGGATTATGACTTGATAAGAGTTTTCCTGGGTTTGTTGCATTGCTACGTAATTAAGAACATAAAGCTCAAAACCATTTCACTGTGGTCATTGGCATTTACTGTTAAGTACTGCACTTACTCTGCCTGTACTTAGTTAAAACACTATTAAAATTAGTCCTCCTTTCTCCACTTGTAGGGAGACCTTTATTTTCATAGTCTTTCTGCAAGTATTAGAATGGAGTTTATGTAGATGTGAACTTGGTTTATGCTAATGGTCACTACTTCATTTTTCAACCTCTGTTTCATATAACTTTCAAAGTTTTCATTGATGGTAATGTTAAAAATTCAGCACTTCTGTGACATTCATTTAGCTTATTTTATTTTGAATAATTTATTAATTAAAGCAGCACTGTTTCTGGAATGATGGGTGAAATTGAACATTTCTGCTCTACGTACCATGAGTTACAGAGTTCCTTTGTGTCTTTGGATAAACTCTAGACTAAATCCATTGACTGTAGTGACTGTTAACAGCAATTTTTCTTGTTTGTACATTCAATAACTGGAGCTATTACCCTTGCTATGATAAAGCAGATACTCTAGCAGGAGTCAAAATTACCTGGAGGACAATTGAGATTTTCAAGTATTGAGAGAGAGCTCACCAGCTTACACTGAAAACAGAATGCCTAAGAACATGGAAGAAATGTTCATTTGGCTGGTTCAAAACCAAGAATTTGTAAGCAAAGGAAGTCTCCTGTTTTGCTCTGTGGATTAGTCAGAAAGCTTTCATTGTGAGATGCAGTGCTGTGAAGTGTATTTTGAAGAAAGCTTTTAATTGCATTTGGTATTTCTGAGCTTGGTACTCTTAAGAAATATCTTACAGAGAAAAAAGATGTTATTTAGGGCTTAGACAGTATGGGGGCCCAGGGTAAATGACTGTAAACCAATTACCTCCTGCTTTAATGTTGTTTAGCAATTGGTGGAAGAGATTTAGTGTCTAGAAGCTAACTGTAATTGTATTTTGGATATTTTAATATAGTATTTACATGATTGCTTGGCAAGAAGGTGGGCAAATAGAGTAGATTGCAGGTTACATTTCACTGTGGCATTTAATTATTTAAAGGAAAAAAACACAATTAGCTTTGCTTCCTTTATACAATGAGTATGTGTTTTTAAGAAGCTGTCTGGCATCTTGAGATGTAACAAAATCCCTGAATGCATACATTAAAAGAAGTAAATATCAGCATAATTCTTTTACCTCATACCTCATAGTTATTATGTTAAGGGTTGGATATAGTAATAACTTTTTATATTAATAACTTTATTATTACATTTATTTAAATGATTTCTTATAACACACAGTTTTGTGATAGAAATCAGAACTAATTTTACATTGATTTCCACTTGACAGTAGTTTAAAGCATACCTTAAGTGTAAAGTATACCCTTTTACTTCCTTTTTTCTTGAGGGCTATAGATAATGCGTGATTGGTAAGGGACATTATCTTCTGCAATATTTCTCTAATACAGGATTAGATATTCTTTCCAGTATGCAATAAAAACTGGAAAACAACATCTCTGAAAACTGTAAACTCTTACAGGAGATTAGTTCATTTTAATTCATTGTCTTCAGTGATGAGTTGTCATTCAAATATTTAATCTTCTAGTCCTATTTTCTTGAGTTGTAGAATTGATTGCAAATTCATAACATTTAATTCTGCCTATTTGATATTTAAAATAGCTTGCATCTCATATATTTTGGTGTTTTCCTGTGGCCAGATGCTTTGTATTTAAACTTGTAGGTAGACAACATAATTGTATATCAGATTTAAGATTGTGTTAATCAATGCCACTGCTAACTGATATTTGTGAGTTATTGAAACATTTAGGAATTTATTAGTTAGATGGAATGGAAGTTGTGTACAGCTTTTGTTTGAGGTTTTTGACTGAGTTCACAAACATCAGTTAGGAAGTTTAAACATTTACAGGTATCTTTCTGTCCTGATTTTTGGAAATTTGCTCACAAATATAGACCCAGTTTACAGCCACAGTAACAGTCAAAATATAAAGCAGTCCTGAAAATCATGTTTATTATTACTGTTAGTGCTATTACCTGTAAAAAAAATCCTTGGCTGATAGCCTTTCTGTGCCAGAAACTAACTATTCCTGAACATATTTCTCCACTTAAACCACTAAAAAAAAAATAATGTGCACACTTTTTGCGTTGTGCACCATATTTAAGTGCATCTGTTTAATTGTGTGGTACATTTAGCATCCTTGCTGCAAAAAGCTATATAAACTAGATAGAGTAAAAGGCATGAGAGTATATGTTATCTAAAACTCTTCATTAAAATTTTAGGGCTACAACTTGCAGCATCTTGGGGAATGAAGTCCCACCTAAATTCAATGGGAACAGCGTGTAACTTGCCTTTGAAAATCTCTACTTGGATTTATTGGACCCTGTCCTCTTCTGCTGTTTTTATGGAACTACTTGCTTGAGAAAAGTTTAAATGGAGACAACTGCAGTCTTTGATATATATCTTCACTAAAAGAAGTGGATATTGGCTTTGCTGTTGCTCTTGGAACAAGCCACCTACTTAGCTTTGAGGGGGCAGCTTTTGTATTGGAGACCTGATTGCAGGTCAGATTTTGTGAGTGGTGTCAGGCTGGAGTTACTTCACAGAACTATCCTGAGACTACTGAGTCATTTGCCTCAAATGTTTCATTGTTCACAGGAGCTTGAGTAGAATCATTAATCTGGACTTTGTATCCCAATCCAATATCCTAAATTACTCTGTTTCACAACTGCTGGTGCTTGTGCATATGGATGCACAGAGCTCTGTGCATGCCTGCAGCTCATTTGAGCTTTTCACGGTGTTACTGCAGGGGCAGCCCTGCCCATTTTCATTTCCCTGCCAGCTTCTCTCAGCTTTGACTGATACATAGGGGCATTAATTCACAATGCTCTTTAGGTCTTTCTAACTGTTCCTGCTACAAGCAACAATTTATATCTAAATGTACACATATACCTATGGTGGTTTGTATAGGTAATAAATATAGCAAATGCATCTATAGGAAATACAAATGGCTTCTACAGTTAAATATAATGCCCTGGGAGTTGAGTCTTCTTCCTGGACCTGTGATTTTGACATACTCCATTGTCATAGTGGTTTTCATAATCCTTCAACTCCTATTGGAGAGGAAATGAGCTTTATTTTCTCAAAGAGCAAGTATCTAATCTCTGTGCAAGGTGATTTCAAGCTTCTTTTGCAATTAAACAATTCATCTACTAATCTTTCCTGTTGAACCAATATCAGGAATGTCAATGAGAAAATGTACAGAATATTTTATGTTTATGGAGCAGACTATCTCGGAGTGTCCCATGGATGTATATAGAATGTGTTTAGAGATTAACAGGTTATCATTATGTTTGTTATTAATTTTGAACTGGATTCCTTTTGCTTCTTATTGCCACTTAGAGAGGATACTTGGGGACAGATTGCAAAGATGGCTGAACAGAGCCTAGAACTTTTCTAGCACAGTTTTATCCAGAAGCTCTCTAAATGCATATATTTAAGGCAGTGATAGTTATCCTTCTGTGTGTGTTCCTAGCATGTATCATTATGTAGATATTAGAAAATGATGTAGATATTAGAAAATCAGTATTGCAATACATGTGCATTTGGATTTTTAAACCTGTAGCAAGACTATTTTTTTCTGATCACCTGTAATTTGAATATATACTTCCACCTTTGTACTTAAGGTAAGGTTGACCTCAACTCTGAGATTTGTAACTCCAGAATCCTTATGGATTCTCTCTAAAGGAACTGACAGAAGGTGAAGATTACCTGTGGGTTTACACATCAGCTGGCAGCGAAAAGACCTCAGAAGTACATGTACTCCACCACAGGGCATACTACCAAAAGGTTCCAACTTGGGTACAGTAGACATGTGCCTATCTGAAAATTAATTTTAGATGTGTTCAACACACCTTGATAAGCAATTAAGAGGGAGACTAATGCTTCTGTCTTGCATTTGGTTTTTATATATAGCAAAGCAAAAGAGGCTTTCCTAAAAATGCAGAAAGAGCGTGACTTCCATCGAATGAATCATAAGCGAGTGATCCAAGAGAAAAACAGGCTTCTTTGTGACATTAAAAGGTAAAACAAATATTGTAGTATGTGTACCCTTAAAGATAATATCTTCAATTAATGTCTGGTAATGTGATAACATAGTGAAATTTGAAGTGCTGAAGTAAAACTAGCTGCATTGAGTTAGTGTCCCGGTAAATAGCAGTTCTGTTTGAGCATTCTGCTATGGTTAATGATTTTTTGGTTTATTTTCCATGGTGTGTTGTGGCATTAATCAGTATATAATATTTGTAATAGTTGAAAATCTAAATGAGATTTTCCTTTACCCATTTTTTTTTCCATACCTATGTAGTGATTTCTGGGTTTAGCTCTTTTGTCCATTTTAAGGGTAACTGGTATCATCCTGAGTTCAGAACCTTTGTGTTCACGATTCACATGGCTGGTATTTTGTGTCTTCTTTCATCTTGAACTTTGCATATGAAACTTGCTTGTTGCTTTGGCTGCAAATAAGCCCAATTAGTTCATAAGTACTGAGTTACAATTATTTAGTGTGAGCAGCAGGACTAGGGATGTGATCCTCCCCCTGTACTCTGCACTGGTGAGGCCTCACCTTGAGTACTGTGTCCAGTTCTGGGCCCCTCACTTCAAGAAGGATGTTGAGGTGCTGGAGAGGGTCCAGAGGAGAGCGACAAGACTGGTGAAGGGGCTTGAGGGGAAGCCATATGAGGAAAGGCTGAGGCAACTGGGACTGTTCAGCCTGAAGAAGAGGAGACTCAGAGGTGACCTTATTGCCCTCTACAACTACCTGAAGGGAAGTTGTAGTCAGGTAGGGGTTGGGCTCTTCTCCATGGCAGCTAGTGACAGGACAAGAGGCCATGGCTTAAAGCTGCAGCAGGGGAGGGTTAGACTGGATATTAGGAAGCACTTCCTCATGCAGAGGGTGATTGGGCTCTGGAATAGGCTGCCCAGGGAGGTGGTGGAGTCACCATCCCTGGAGGTGTTTAAGAAAAGATTGGATGTGGCACTGAGTGGCATGGTTTAGATGTTGGGTGTATAGGGTCATAGGCTGGACTTGATGATCCTGGGGGTCTTTTCCAGTCTTCGTGATTCTGTGATTATTTGTTTTATCATATTTAAGTTTGTAACTTTGCCAGTGTGTATTAACTATTGTGGACCAGGTGAAAGAGCTGAGTTTAGAATCTCTTCTTTCCATGTTTATGCCAGAACTTGTTTTAAAATCACATTGGGGAGTGGTTTGCCTCTTCAGCTCCAAACAATTCAGAGTTTTGATGCTGCTGTTCTCAATGAATACATGGAATAGCAGATACACATTCTACATCTTTAACCTTGAAATTCATATAGACTAATGCAAGAGAGCACTATTCACTGACTTTGCCTCTGTGTGTCAACTATTTTTGAAGCTGTTAGTGTCATGTATTTCACTTGAGAGATAGAAATCTGACTTCTAGTTGGTATGAAGAATTAAAAGTATTCCAAATGTGCTGTGCAGTGACTCTTGTCTAGATTAGGAGTTTAGTTGGATAATAGCTGTAACTTGCTTTCTTCCAAAGAAATACTATCAATCTGCAAGAAAACAGAAATGAACAAAAATTAATGTGTAATATGTATATGAAGTATTAAGAACAAGTCAAAATTGGATGGATTATTTTAAAAACTGAATAAACAAACTAGCAATCTTCTGATTGATCCTATTTCTTTTTTTGTGATATTCCAGTTGAATGCTTACATACTAAATACATTTTTATTTCCTTTGCTTTTACGTTTTGACACTTTTATTCTTTTATTTGGGAAGGGAGAAAATTACACAGACATAAATCTGTGATTTAACTCATCTTTGAGGAGTCATTTATTCTCCTCTTGGTCATAGGCTGAAGGCACATTATGCATCATATGAACCAGTTCTGAAGCAGTTGACTGAAAAATATGAGACTACACTAAGACAGAAAATGTTAACTAGTTTGGAGAGAGACAGAGCAGTTGTGCAGGTAAAACTATGGTGAACACCACTTGCAAAGCTGTAAGGGATGCTTTTGGGGTTTGCTTTGCTAAATGCACAGAGTATTTCTTTTTAAAGCAGCTCACACAATAGTTTGAAGCAGAATAATGTTTCATGATGTACAGTGAAATGTTAATGTTGAATGTATGTGAAACTTAGTGCCACACAGAAGTAGTTCTCAGTCTGTATTTGCTCAGTGCTGCTCTGAGTCAGCAAAGAGCAAACCCTGTTGAACTATCCATTTATGCCTGTAGAAATCTCTTATTTTAACTTTATTACTATTTATTATTACTATATATTTTATTTTTATTTATTATTACTATATATTTTATATTTATTTATTATTACTATATATTTTATATTTATTTATTATTACTATATATTTTATATTTATTTATTATTACTATATATTTTATATTTATTTATTATTACTATATATTTTATATTTATTTATTATTACTATATATTTTATATTTATTTATTATTACTATATATTTTATATTTATTTATTATTACTATATATTTTATATTTATTTATTATTACTATATATTTTATATTTATTNTTTCCAATAATGATCCACTAGTTTAGGAAAAAAAAACATTAAGATATCAGAGACAGTTTTTCTGTCTTGTGAACACAATAACAGAGTGTTGTTTTACTCCTATAATCTTATCTGATGCACAGGTTGGTATACAAAATGTTCTGTCCCTTTAGCAGGGAGTAGTATGAGCACATGGGAGGAAAAGTACAAAATTGTCTTGAATGTATTTAACCAACACATTGTTTAAAAAAAAGGAGGGGAGGGAGAAGAGCATCTCAAAATGCATTGCATTTCAGCAGTAGCATCAATTATATTTGGGTAACATGAAAGGAATTTATCATGTTTGCACTCTTTTCTAATAGTTCTCATCTCTCATTTCCTCCTTTTCTCTGCCTCCAATTTTTCTCAAGTCACCTGAGAGTTTACTTACAAAAGACTGAGGATTATATGTTTGAAATTTCAATAAGAAAATGTCCTCTAGAAGAAGTTTACTGTCCATTTACTGTGATGCTGAATCAGGAGTATAAAACATAGAACCATTCCAATGCTATGAAATTGCAGGAACAGATGTAAGACCTATCCAGTTATGAATGGTGCACATTCCAGATTGATGACTTCTTTTGGTAGCACATAACACCATATTTTGTGGTATTTTCTTATGGCAAAGCTGTTTGTTATATTGTGCCATTAAGTTAAAGATCAGTACAGTAATAGCTGTAGCTAAAATTTGATAATGCAGTAAGAGCCTTATTATTCTCTGTTTGCATTGTTTTAATAGAGCTGTAAAAGTATTTTGGTTGGCTTGTGTTTTATCACACTGTTTGAGCCTTTCCAAAATCTTGTATTAGGAGTCATGTTTATAACTTGAGACAATAATCAGAAAACTGAGACATTACTGATGCAGTTTATTACTTTATGCAGGCATAAATGCTGTGTGTTGTGAGCAGAGAGTTCAAAAGCAATATTTTCATATTATCTTTTCTTTATTCTCTCCTCTTTTTACAATTAGGTTACAGGTTTGCAAGCCAAATTAGAAAATTTAGAGTTTGCACATGGTATTCAGATTCCTGTGACAAAAGGTAAAGTATTCTCATCACCAAGCTCAGACTGGTTATGGGTTTGTTTGTTGTGATGCATTTCAAAATCTGGTATAACAGTAAGTGAAAAATACTTGCACTCTAAACATTTTATCAGCTGTCTTGGTGACAGAGCAGCAATTTTATCATTTGAATATTTATTCTAAAGTGTATCCACCAAGGACAGTGAGACTGCTGATTGCAATATGAGAGTAGCTGTGGAAGGAATTCATCCTGGAAATCTATTTTGTGTCTGATTTTGTTATTTTATCTACTAATACTCTCTTTTTTCATGCAAGTTCTTCTTCAGCTTACTCTTAAGAAAAGGTGTATGTGGTGGTCTGGAAACATTTTGAAAATATTGTTGTTCTGAGATCCAGCCTTTGACTTTTAGCATGTCTCATTTCTACAGGAGGTTGCTAAGTTTATATAGTACCTTCTGGAATAATAGCTTTATCTGTATGGTACTGCACTACTTCCCTGGTGTTTTGAATAAAGGTGTAATTATTAAATTAGTTTTCAAATGCCATCAGAGAAAAAAAACACCTAGCACCTCTGGTTTCTTAATTAAATAAAGCCCATGCTATCACATTCTTTTTGAACATTGCTCCCACTAATAATTTTGAACCTGTTTTCCAATTGCAGCTATGTTTGACAGTGAGATAAGTCTCAAAGAAACCAGGTTTCTAAAAGACTTCTGAAAATAGGTGATGAAAAAGGGACACGGTGAATTCTGTTCTCTTCAACAACATGGGATGTTACACCTGCCTCAGTCATGAGCAGAACTCCAATGAGAGATTGCAGTTTACTTGACATTAGACAACTCCAAATTTCCCAGCATAGGTGACCAGATATCAAATTGCAGAACTTCCCAGTGAAGCATTTGTTGCAATTAGGACATTTTTTTCCATCTGTTTCTTTTGTGGGTTTTATTTCCAGTGTGTTAAAGGCCTAAACTTCCTTTTATACTGGTAATATACACCAGGTAAAAAGCCACTGAGTTACCTCACACTTGGACAATCAAGCTTCAGTAGTTCCCATATTCATGGAGTTAATTCCATTTGTATAACATTCTTGTAGAAAAGACAAGGTTGAGAAGAAGAATAGTAGCTACCTAAACTTTTTGGTTTTGTTTTGGACTTTTAGTTGAGTGAAGAGGCTAGCAAGCATTTCCTTGATTTACTTGACCTGTAGTAATAAATAACTTATTTACTATTACATTTAAAGTACTGTCCAGATCTTTGCTACTGCCTGGCTGTAACGAACACAGCACAATCAGTTTAATATTTTCTCTCTATTTAATGAAGATTGAAGCTGTTGGTCTCCTAAATTGTTGTGAATTACGACAAGCACTGGGCCAAAATCTAATTATCTGAAAGATGTTCCTTATCCTAGCTCAGGTTTTGGCTTCTATGCAGCAGTGGGAAGCTTATATCGCTGAGGAGTCCCTTAGAGAACACACTGCTCCTTTTCTAAACTATTAAAAGCATAGCTGCTTTCATTTCTGGGAGAAACTGGAGTTCTGTAGTCTTCCCTAGTATAAGCTGTGTTTTTATTTTGTATACAAGTAAATGACTACTAAACTAATAACTTTGGTAAGTACAGACTGCAGATGTGCTAATGGTGGAATACTGAAGTACTGGCAGACATCACAATATCTTTCAGAGTTTAGATTCTCATGCCTTTTCTTGTGTGTGCCTCCTCAGCAAGGCATATTTCAGGCCCCCCAAAAAGCTTAGTACTTAGTAAGCTCTGCTGTAGTCCTTAAATCTTGTTACAACAAAAAGTATAAGCCTCTTCACTACTGAAGAGCACAGTGCTCATTTTCATTCCACTATATATAGGGCAGTAGAGAAGGGGCTTTTTTTTTATGTCAGTTTAGGACATATAGCATCCAACTGTTCATTTTATACTCTGACTCAAGGATAGATAGTATGGGGTCTTCTCTGCTTGTGTTTTACAGTAGATAGATGCCCTATCTGTGTCTCTTTCATATTACACATACTTTCATTTGTTGTTTGGGCAATTCTAAAAACCACTCTCTGGCTCTCGGATGGTAAGATTAACGGAGAGATAGACAATAGGCTAGCAAAGGCATAGAGTGCTTTCAGAAAACTCTATAAAAGAGTCTGGCAAAATAAACACTTGAAGAAAAGTCCAAAGCTCAGTGTTTCTAGAGCCATTGTGTTGTCTTCTCTTTTATATGGTTCCGAATCATGGGTCATCTATCGCC
>VWZO01017855.1:859620-880521 GCA_013396975.1 Bucco capensis
GTCCTTCTGCTGTGCCTTTTGCAACCGCTCTTGTGTGTCCCACATTGGCCTTTGCAGCCATCAGCGTGCTTGTACAAAGGGCTTGTGAAGAGAGTGGATGGAGCCCTCCCCGGAGCTTCGTTCACGAAGCCTGCCCATGATGATGATTTGAAAAAAAGTCAGTTAATCTTCCAACAGGGGTTAAGCTCATCAGCCACCTATGTACTTCTACAAGCCTTAATTTTTTTTATAACTTGTGTGTTATAAATTATGTGGTATTTCTGTTCATTTTTTCCAATGATTTGTACTCTAATACTACATATTTTTATGGCCCTCTGTAGGTCATACTAATGTCTTGGTGGGTGGTACTGTCTCTTATTCAGATACTTCTTGCTACCTCTTGATAGGTGATGATGTTCTGCTGCCTCTTAAATTCTTATTCGTGAGGCAGTATAAATGCAACCTTGAGCAGCAAGCAGTGTAGTTTGTAGGTACCAGAGAAATATTTACTGGATTTTTCTCTAAATCTAAGTTTTTAGTTTGGGAAGAACCAGTGCTGTAAGGAGACCTACAACTGCATTTTTTTCAGTTGCTGTCTCTTCAGGGCTGACTTACTCTGCATTAGTACATTGGTATGTTCAGACTGGCAAGTTACCATTTGCCAAGGTGGGATCCTTTTTCTGACCAGCTGTCTGCTTTTGCTGCAGTGCAGAGCATGAAGGACCAAGAATGGCTGTGCCCAGCAGTGGGAGACTGCCTGGCACTACTCCTCATGCTGCTTCTGTCCCACAGCCTGACTTGACTGCAGAGTGCTTGGAATGCTGGCTTTGGCTAGAGGGCATTGAGAGATTAGTTTTGGATTTCCTGAATTGTTTGAGATTTAGCATAGTGGTAATAAGGTCCTGGACATCCAAGATCCAATCTGTAGTGGATTCACTTTTTTGTTTGGTTTTTGGATTTTTGATTATGTGGAGTTTTAAATTTTTGTTCTTTTTTTTTGTTTGTTTGTGTTTTTGAGTCATAGTGCATAATGAAGAGCAAAACAAAGCTTTGCAGTATTCACAATGAATTTGCATTTCAAATTTGTATTTGATGGTTAGGTAGAAATGAAATTAAACAGTAGTTAATTTTAGGACAACTGTTGTGGACTTAGACTTCTGATGTAGCAGCTTTTAGCCTGATACGTGTCAGTCAACTGAAGAGGCTAGCATCCACAATACAGAGCATGTAATTTATTTACCAGGGTTTACTTGCTGTCCCACTGCCAGACTACTGTTTAGCTTTGCAAACACTGCTTTGTACACAAATCCTTTCCTTTAGGTGTCTTAAAAATTGTTAGACATTTAAAGTTCTTATTTCCTGTTCAGGTACCTTGTTTGTTGATATAAAGGACATTTAATAGTTGGAGAGGAATTAGTTAACAGTTAGGGTTAGGACTAACTAGAGAAGAGTAGATTTAAACTGGACATTAGAAAGAAGTTCCTCACAATGAGGGTGGTGGAACACTGGAACAGGTTGCCCAGGGAGGTGGTTGAGTTCCCATCCCTGGAGGCATTCAAGGTGAGGCTTGCCAGGGCTCTGGGCAAGCTGCTCTAGTTGGGGATGTCCCTGCCCACTGCAGGGGGGTTGGACTAGATGACCTCCAGAGGTCCCTTCCAACCCTAACCATTCTAGGATTCTACGACTCAGCCATTGTTTCTTTGTCCCTGGTACGCTCACTCAGAAGCCAAGTCTGAAAGAAAAGTATTTTAAGTTGAAATTATTTTTTTAAAAGGGTTGGATGTTTTATGTAAGATGATGTGTGTTTAAAAACTGGTTTTGGTTTAAATCTGGGCCTACCTGATACCACAACAAGATCACAGAGTGATCTAATTATCAAAGAGATATAACTGGTTTATTGGTGTATATTCACAAAGCACTTGCATCCCTACTTAAAGATCAAGACATTGTTAGGTGGTGATCTGAAAAAAGAAAAAAGACCACTTTTGCTTGAGAGTATTAAGCAGGGTTGATTGTGGCTTGCTTATAAACCTAAATGAAAGCTTCTATAACAGCTGGTTCTAAAAACATATTATAATAAAACTCTTATTTTCTCTGTGGATTTCTTGCATTTTATAAAAACAACAGCTGCTTATTTATTACCCAATTAGATTCAAAAGTTGAACTCAGTGAGTTTCTTTACTCATGGTTGAAATAACTCATTGCTAAGCCTGTTAATTGTGGTTTTTCCTTTGCTTGATCTAATGTAATTGCTGCTAGAAGGTCATGCAAAAAGAAATCTAAAAAGCACCAGTTCAAGTGCTTAAACCTTGTTCTCCCCATTCCATCTACAGAGCTATCAGAGTAGAAAAACTGTAAACAAGCTGTTGACATCTTAGTGCAATGGAAACAGGTCTTTAGATTTTGTTCTTTCATTTTTTAATGGTTACTGACTTTTTAAGACCTTCAACTGTCATAACTCTGGTTTTATAAGTGTATGTTTCAAAAGCACCAACAAACCAAATGCTTTGTGAAGTGAGTTGCTGGTGGGTAGCTGTTACTGTGTAGAAAGTGTTAGACATATAAACCAATTTTGCAGTGTATGGCTCCTCAGAGAAAGTAGTTATTCAGGACATCTGTGCCAGTAGCTTCAACTTTTGAAAGCAGTGAGAATACAGACATTTTGTTAGACTAGGAACAGTTCTTTATATCAGTTACAATTTTTGTCAGCTTGGGGTATCCAGAAAGGTTTTGTTTCCTTGATCTATTTTTCCTTTCCCTCAAGAATTGGAGAGGATGTTTTTTCTTACTTTGAGCCAGAAAGTTTGCATTTTGGTGTCAGTATCAAAAGTATTTTACGAGATCAAGCATTTCGAAATGTGTAGTTTGAAGTACATTTATTTCAGTCTGGATTTTAGCTCTATAATGTGCTTTTCAGTCTGAGATTTCTTTATTTTCAGAGAACTGGAGTGATATAAGTGCCCAAATTCAATATTCCATTCTCTTTTCTGTACATACTGCAACAAGATACAGGGTTCACAAGGGACTTCCAGATATGTGAGCTGCCAATACAAAGACTGTCAGAGAATAGTGTCCTTTCTGCCAGATCATGGCAGATGAGTGGTACAATAGTCCACATGTGCTGTTTTGTTCCTCATATTCCTTTCAGCCTATTCTGATGATTTACAGCTATGCTACTTGCTTAGGATTTCTTTGAGTTATATATTCATACGTAATTCCTTGCTTGAAAGGTGGGCTGGGAGAAAGAGAAGGGAAGCAAAAGGGAATACAGGCTTGAATTGAAATAATAGTAGATGCTGGATAGGGTGCAGTGAGATGATGTTTGTTCTGGCTCTGAGAGAAAAGGAGAATTGCCTTCATTTTATTGTGAGTCTCTCCTGTATTGCAAGATTCAAAATCATTGCTGCATTTTGGTGACAAAATCTAGGGTAGTAGATCACATGAAAATAATTTGTGGAGCAGAGTTGTATGTAGCCTTGGAATATTTTACATGTATGGTAAAATAACTTCAATATGTTTTTAAGAAGTGGTGCTTCTTTTAGAAGTCATATTTTTTATTCTATTTTTGTTGGTTTTGTTTTACAGCTAGCCACAAAAATCCAAAGATGAAAGGGTTGGAAGGTCCCACACACAAAGCTCTTCAGGAAGCCAGGCAGCAAAAAATCCCTGATGCTGAAAGGTCTTCCACAGGATCCAGTCAAAGATGCAGAGAATAAGATAGGCAAGAGATAGCCAGAGGTATGCAGCATTCTTCCCAGTTGCTCAGTATCTAATCCAAAGTACACTTTCAACTTTAACTAAGCTGTGGTGAAAGATATTTGTCCAGCATGACTGAAAGAACTCATACTTAGTACAAGATTTTTACATTTCAGTTTTTATTGCACTTTTTTCAAAGAATAGTTGGAAACTGATTAGTTGAAGCTAGCAAGCTACTTTTCAAGACTTTGGTGTCATCACCCTGCAGAGGAAGAACACCAGCTTATTACTTCACTATTTCCTTTGTAACTGGAGAAATCCTGAGCTATTCTGTACTGCTTGCAAAACTTGGAAGCATTTCAAGCTGCCTGTTACAGGGGGGTTTAAAAAGGTGTAACATCTGGGAGACTAAGGGTGAAAAATGGTGATTTCTTAATGGTCAATAAAAGCTTCTAAACCTGAGTCTACCAAAAGTGTGTTGCTCTTTCAGTTTGGAAGTTGTGGAAATCAGAATTAATTCCTGTCTGAATTTTTTTACTGTTGAATTTGTTCATTTATTGAGGTTGCCTTTTGGGACTATAGAACAATGCTGCTTATTTTTCCAAGTCAATGTAAAACATCCTGATACCTGAAATTTCTTAAGCTCTTCTTTTTGTTTGAGAACCATAGAGTTTAAACTGTATTTTTTTGAGAAGAGAAAAAAATCTTTAGTTTACATTGATATAGTTGGAATCAGCTTCAGTCATTCCTTTCTCTATATCTAAAAACTATGTCCGTAGTGGGTTTTTCGGTATATTTCTATCTGTTTTTGCAAGGGCCTTTCTGCTGTCTGACACTGGCAATGCACCTCTGCTCAGGTAAATGTACTCTTTTATTTGTTTTCATCCCTTTTTAGTCTTTTGAGCTTCCAAATTAACACTAAATATACTGACTGTCTGAAACACTTTTCAGCACATATTGGAAATGATTCTCTGTGCTTTGTCCCCATCTATTAGTATCTGAATGTTACTGAGGCACCTGCCAGTCCACATCCTGTCCATCTCCACTTTGCCTGCTTTTCATGCAGTGCTTAGAAACTTCCATGTTAGACTCTTTTAGGTATCTCTTCATTTTGACCTGTGAAATGTATTTTCTTGGCTTATGAAGTATTTTCTGTGTCTGCTTCTACTGAAGTTATCAGGATTTTTATAGTAGACTTGAGTGGAGTTATGTTTCAGCCCATAATATATAAACTCTACAGAAGGTGGTATGCCTGTGTGTCTCTTTCTTGTTCTTTGAAATTCATGAGCACTGTTAGTTGACTGGTTCTGGCAAGCATCTGTGTTTCTGCAAATCTTATGTTTCCCAGCTGAGTCCTACCAGAGGCCTTGATATCTTTGTTTAATCAATGGATTAGAAAACTGGAGTAGCTCCAGAAATTAGACATCAGAAAATATGGACATGTTTGAATATACTAATTTTTACCATTGCTAGGCAATAATCTAAAACTTGAGATGTGAGACTAACAACTCTTCCAGCAATGGAATGATACCTTTCTCTTCAATTGACGTTTTCTGAATGTCTTAGTTCTAAATATTTCCTTTCCTCTAAGAAATGATGCTACCTTGGTAACAACTTGTGAATTTTCCTAGTTCTTAGGGTGTTAGAAATAAATGGCAGAGGGGATGATGAGTCTGTAGAGGGTGAAAGAGGTGAATTAAAGTTGTGTTGGAGACATAATCAACAAAACTCTGTCTTGTAGTGCATATTTATTGAACTACAGTTCTGATCTAAGTTATTGTAATAAAGTAGTGCATTCTTTAGTTGTCTATTTGTTCTGGTCAAAATGATTAGGTATAAATGAGTGCCTTGCCTTGTTTTGATCATTTTATGTGATACTTGGAGTCAAACTTGACCTCCTTTGACCTATCTCAATATCTTTTAAATTCTGCTGTGTCTTCTGACTCCTTTCTTAGAGTGATTCAGCATGGAAATTTATGGAAGAATGTCCCATAAATAATAGTCTTCTCATTTACAATAATGAAAATAACACTTTAAATGTCAGAGGGTTTTTTGAGAGATAAAATTAACTTACATATACTGATTAAGATTACACTTCATTTAAATTCTCTTTATACCCTAGAGAAAGTAAGTAATTTAAATTCTTTTTAGATCACAAAGGAAGTAAGAGTCAGAGCATTAATTGGTCAGCTGCATGGATTTCAGGTGAGGAATATTTAGAAGAAATATATACAGTTAAAAAGCCTGTATTCAAACAGCACATTTATGACAAAACAGAGAAGAAAAGAGAAAATATGGGAAATCTATGTAAAAATTCACTGTCAAATATTGTTGAGCTCTCTTCAGTAAGTGAACATTTGAAGCTTACAAAAGTTGAGTGAAATTTATCCAGTCTTAACATGTAGGCATTTGAATTATATCATGTTCAGTAAAAAGTTAAATATATTGCCATGAAATTGTATCCTTGAAAGAAAATGGTTTTTATTAACTGTACTCTTACATAGGAGTGATGAAAATGATTTAAAATCTTCTCTGTCTTGTAGCTAAATAGTGACCTAACAAATGCTTTTAAGTAGATGCAAATATGACTCATAGCTGTGCTAGAACATTTACTTCAAGGACAGACATATATTGTGTTATTGTAATATCCTGTAAAAGCTGAAACATCATTTAAAACCTAAGGTTATTTGCTATGAAGTTTATCACTGAAAGAGTCAAAAAGCACCCACATTTTTTTCTGAGAGAGGATGTATTCTCCTGATTTTAAATCTTTGTTACAAGACTCAATTTAAAATATAGAGACAGGTGATTAGGCTAAAGTGTTTGCATATCTAACCCTTAATAAACCAGTAGCAATAGCATAAATATTCTCAGATTAAGAACATGCAGAGAGTACTGCTTTAAGAATTTAAATGAATTAAAATGCACTCACAGGTCATTTAAATTGTAGAGAACCTTTGATAATGTGATTTTCATTATCCTATTGAAATATACTTTTCCTATTTTTCTCTTTTTAGTCTCTCAGGCTCCTCACAGAGTACATTCTGTTTAATTGCTTTTATTAGTTATCAGCAGGGCAATTGCAGTTTCTTTGTTCAGTAACTTGTATTTTCACAGATGTTATAACACAGTTTCAGTTTCTGAAGTTTTATTTGGTGTACAACTTTATCAAAAGGTGCATTGGACATTTCTGGAGCTGAGGCACTGTCTGTTTCTGTGGAAAAGGTTTTAAAATTATGAGCAGTGATGTATTAAAAATACAGAAGTAAAACCAAACACAGATTTTGTAATTATTAAGACTTTGGGTCAAAATATCACATATATATACATGTATAAGCCCCAACTTTCTGCTCACTTCTGTGGAAGAAAGCATACAAAATTTACAGGAACTACTGTTTTCTGTGTTCTCAGACAGAATCGAAGCCAAAACCAAATGATTACTTAATCAGATTATTGAGCTTGAATATAAATTAGCACAGGCATATTGGGAGAGAAGGGGGAAAATGAGGTCCCAAAATAGTTAAGCAGGGTCATAATGAAATAGGCAATCATTTTGTGTTTGCAGTAAGGTTACTAAGAAAGCACTGATTTGATATTCAGTAGAGAGAAGATGACTGACAGATAATACTGGAAATACTTATTTCTGCAGTTCTTCACTGGAATAATACAACTCCACAGACAGATAGCTAAGAAAATTAATACTAGTTACAAAGATATAAGACCATACTCCAGGGAAGGGGAAAGAAAATACAATGTCTGTATTTCTAATGAGATTAAAAAGTAAAAGCTAGGAAATGATCGAGTAGACAGTATAACTTAAATTCCCCAGAAAGCTTGTAATGAATAAATGAAATTTTACAGAACATCTGGAAGAAACCAAGAAAAGAAAGGAACTGTGAAAATGGATTTGCAAGGGAAGTGTTTCAATCCAGTCTAAATTGCATCCAGAACAGGATGAGAGGTCTCCAGGATAGAAGAGAAGCAGTAAATATTATAACTTTATCTTATTCTAAATATATAAGAGCTCTTATATTTTTAATAAGGCTTTTTGTACCATCTGACAGATCATTATTAGTGGCTGTGGAAATCTGACCTGACAGAAATTCTCTTAAATTAATGGAAATGAGATGGGAAACATGCAGATTTATTGAGTAGACTTTTGCTGGCATATGTTTTCATTAATGATCTGGAAAATGGAACAGGAAACATGCTGACTAAACTTGTAGACCAAATGCACTGGGTTTATTGAGGGTGGAAGAGCAAGTGCAGTTGAGGACAGGAGTATGGTTCAAAACTTGTCCTCTTGGAGAACTGACCTAAAGAAATAATATACAGTGTAAGAAAAGGTACAAACCCTTACCTTGGAAAAATGATCAATTGCATAAATATAGAGCAAGATGATAAGGAAGAGTTAATCAAATAGTTTTTATTTATACTAGGCTCTAGGGTTTGTTGGCTAAAACAAGATTAGCATGGGTCACAATGACACAATCTAGCAGAACAGCTGCACACCACACTGCAGTGTAAACCAGGAATATTATATGGAGAATGTGGAATATTCCTCTTGCTTGGTTCAGTTGGTACGTGTCTTTAGCTGCAGGATGTTGTTTAGTTTGATCACAGCTCTTCAGGAGACTAGTGGAGCATTTACAATAGAGCAACAAGAGTGATCCAAAGTCTAAGAAACATAACTCAAAAAGGTGGAAAGTGAAATTTTGTGTAGTCTACAGGAAAGAACCCTGAAGGGAGACTGGATATGTCCTTAAAATCTAAAAGAATTACGTTAAAAATGGAAAAAAAAGCAACAGAATAACTTCTTAGAACAAGAAGTAAAAAAGTAGCAATTCCATAAGAGTAATTCAGATTGCTTATTAAACAATTTGTGGTAGTAAAGACAGTGAAGCACTAGAATAGGTTGCCTAGGGAGTTTGTGTTACTGGACTAGGATGTGCTGATTGATCAGCAGAGGATTTGCAGCTGTCTAGCTCTCATTATTACTTTGATTCCCCCCCTCTCCCAAAAAAAATTCTACTGAAGGGAAGAAGTTTGCTGTCTTGCTCTAGAATAGCAGGCCACTTGTAAATTTCTATGAAAGACAAGCAATATCAAAATAAGTTTTTATCATTCCCTTTAGACTTGATGGCTGGGGAAAGGGGAAAGATTCACATTGATACCTGTAGATGGGAAAGCATTTGGAAGGTTTTAAATTGGAGAAGAATAGATTTAAACTGGATATTAGAAAGAAGTTCCTCCCCATGAGGGTGGTGGAACACTGGAACAGGTTGCCCAGGGAGGTGGTTGAGGCCCCATCCCTGGAGGCATTCAAGGTGAGGCTTGCCAGGGCTCTGGGCAAGCTGATCTAGTTGGGGATGTCCCTGCCCACTGCAGGGGGGTTGGACTAGATGAGCTCCAGAGGTCCCTTCCAACCCAAACCATTCTGTGATTCTATGAAATGTGTATTTGTGAACTGGTGAGCATAACTGTATCTCTAGACAGTAGTACAGCATGAGCAGCAGCTTGTCCAGTGAGACTGTCAGCAGACACACACTGGGGCTGCTGTTAGTATGGTGAAACAGCAAAGAATATGTATCTTTAGAAGATGATGCCTTTCTACTTCTGGATTTAATGTTCTATGACTCAAATATTAAGAATATGATCCAAGCTAAAAAGTGTTCTTTGGTTGATATTGATGGAATTTAACCGTAAAGAATTGTGTATTTTGTTAAGTAATACTTAATTTAGAAACTCTCCTACTATAGACTTGAAAATTTTTTAGACTAAATCCTCATTGTAGTTTATAACCTCCTTAACAGAGAGGGAGGAATGGGGGCTGAACTCTTCCTTTTGACAGGACACAGGGGAAGGTCATGAAGCTGTGTCATCAAGCTGGATGTTAGCAGTTTTTTACCCAGATAGTGGTGGAGCACTGGAACAGGCTCCCCAGGGAGGTAGTCATGGCTCCAAATCTCATGGAGTTTGAGACACTTGGACAATGCCCTTAGTCACCTCGTGTCACCTTGGGGTTGTCCTGTGCCTAAATGGGAGTTGGACTTGATGATCCTTGTGGGTCCCTTCCAACTCAGGTTGTTCTATGATTCTGTGTAAATCCACAATTTTGTTTTAATTTTTGTGTGATATTCTATGTGTAATAGATGATGTGATGATGGCTTTAGTTTCAGGCTCTGCCTAAACATGTTTTTTAAATAGGATAGACCTACATGGAGAAAATAAAATGTTTAAGACTGTTAGTTAAAAATAAAGCTCCACAGAAAAACTATTCTGCAAGAAAAAAATAGACAACATAGATAAAATTTTCCATCCATCATTTCAGCTTTGTTAAATCAAGACACTCAAAGCCATGCATTTCTACAAAGAGACTGCTTAATATTTGAAGCCTTTGGTACTTATAAAATTATGTTGCAGAGCATCCAAAGGGTTTCTCTGTGCTCAAGAACGTTGCTTATTTTGAGTCATTAGATGCTGTGGAGAATAATACAATAACAGGCACCCACGACTGAAAACAAACACAGAAGAAAGTTGGAAAGTAAGTTGCATTTGATCCTAATTCTAATTGGAGATATGCTTTGCATATTCATCTGTTTCTTTCTGGAGTGTAAATTGTGACAGATTTTAGAATAATAGCCTGTGTTCTGTGAGACTCTAAAGCTCACTCTTGCTATTGCCATTTGTAAAATCTGCTGATAATGAAATTGGTATTTTTTATGCAAATGCTTCAATGTCATGGAAAAGGAACCTACTGAAATGATATTGAAGAAAAAGAAAAACTTTGAATGTAGCTGAAGAAATGTAAAAGAAAAAAAAAACCCCAAATCTTAAATTATGTAAATATAAAAAAATCAATTTGTTTTACTTAAAAATGTTTGATTTTATTGATAGCTGTTGCCATTGCTAACTTCCTGAGGACAGAGAGCCCTGTCAAATGAGGAAAGCTGGGAATTGTGTAGTGCATATGGGTTTCCTTTATCCCACAGGAGTTCCTGCAATGCTTTCCCTCCTTTGCTTTGGGCTTTATGGTAATTTTGGAGTTTGCATAATTTAAGAGGGGACTTGACAATAGCACAAGAGCCAAGGGGTGGAATGATGCCTGAACAACTATCAGTAATCTCAGCATTGTTTGGCCTTTGAGACCATAATTACATTCATTAACTCTGGAATAATGCTTTGTTTTCAGTTGAAGTGGAAGTGCCAAGGTCTTCAAATTTCTCTTGCAAATCACTTGGGAATTTTGGGGAAGGGTCAAGGAGGAGAATGATTGTGTTGTGCTTGGTCTTTCACTAATGAGTACATAGTGCTTACAAGAGACTCTTTGAAACACACTAGGTGAAATGCAACCAAATGGGATGCTGCCTGTGTGCCATTGTCATGGCCTTTGGAATGTTTAGAGGTGTCTCTGCTTTTAGAGGAAAGAGGAATCACTAAGTGTCATTAGAATGCATTGCGCAACAGCTCCAGCAGTGCACTCTGAGGTGGGTACCTTGGTTATCATGTTATTGATGCAAAGTTCATTGCACTTGAAAAATGTCAATTGTTTCTAAGAAGAGGTTTTGAGAGGAAAAAAAATCTGAATTCCTCTGAAGTCTATTGCCAATTAATTCTTCTGTTTAAGGTGTGCTTCCTAATAAAAACCTTAGAGCAAGAGGTAGAAAAAGGTACGTAATAATTTTGGAACTTTATGTGGTTTTAGTTTTCAATACACTTGATCTACTTTGATAAAATAGGTATAGAATATTAATTAGTTGTAATTGAGAGACAATTGCAAGTCAAAATGTTCAGAATGATAAATGTATTTGAACTGGGGGAATAATCACCACTATATGTTAAGTATTTCTCCAGAAGAAACATTTGTAATACAAAATTCAGCAGTTAACTTACTTTGGTGTTCAGGGATGTGATTAAAAGGAAGGGAAATATGTGAACTACTGCATGATACATTCACAAAAAAAAAATTAGATTGAGACCAAAGTTTACAACACTAATTGATTTCTGTTTTTCCATTTTAATGTAGTTCAGCTTAAATTATTCATGCATAAAACTAGATTCTTTCAAATTACTGAAATGTGATTGAAATACCAAAAAAGCACTCAGACCTCTAAAATCTGGAAGGAAAGGCTTAGGTGCTCACCAACTGTG
Organism: Bucco capensis; assembly: GCA_013396975.1. NCBI lineage: Eukaryota > Metazoa > Chordata > Aves > Piciformes > Bucconidae > Bucco > Bucco capensis. Next base: position 871,447 of record VWZO01017855.1, read on the forward strand.
GTATTTATATTTTAAATTAACTACCCTGTACTAAGTTATGGATTTTGGTGTTTCAATCTTTATTCTCAATATTTAAACAAAGCCTTTGCATATGTAAACATCACTTTAAGGAAAATGAAATTCAAAATTAGCATTTAGTTTTCATGGTAACGAATCTCTCTAACATGCCATAAGTACTCTGGCAGGAACATGATGCACTGCTCATCATGATCAGGGCTGTTTGTCTTGTAGATTCAAATGGCACTTCTGGGAGAAGAAAGTGAAGCCTTAATTGTTTTTGTTTGAAAACAATGAGATGAAATGAAATAAAATGCTAAGGCTGTAAACTAAACAGTTTTTGAATCAATAATCAGACTCTTTCCTCCAGAAAATTCAATTATTTCTCATTAGAGTATCACATACTAAGAAGGTAATGTTAATGGGTCACAGGACTTTTCATAATTGGATTTGCAGTTCAAATCTAGGCCTGACAGGTGTGATCATGATTGTAACTAGTTGTTCCATAAGCATGGATTTGTTCATCTTTTCTCTTTACGTGCAGTAACCAAAGTGAAATCTGTCAGCAGGGAGACTGAGGTCTGACTGAGTACTGAAAACTAATAATCTCCGTAGTCTTCAGGGAAAACATGACTGGGATAGAGAGAAGCTATTGTTGGCCTTCTGTGTTGTCTGAGATCCTTTCAGGTTGCTGCCCTCCACCCTCATTCCTGCTTTCTTTGTCCTTAACACCAGCTCATTTTATACAGGTCACTGAGCAATTGTTAAATGGTAACTCCTTCCCTCCTGTCAAGTAAAGGTTTTACTCTCCTAAGGAGAAGTTCCTTGGTGAAGGATTTCTGCTGCAAACTTACTGTGATGATGTGGATACAGATGGAGGTTTTATGCCTCTAAGTGATATTTAGACAAGGTGAATCAAATCTGCTGCTAAATGCAAGTACTTGTGTAAAGCACAGCTGCTAAACACCTTACACACTACAACAGAAAATTTTGTGGATGCAGTAAGCAAGTTTTCATATTATGTTGAAAAAGTATTTGGTTTTAGGTAAGTGCAGTCTAATGCCTTACTGTGGAGTCTAGCCATGATCCCTCAGAGCTCTGTCTTTGGGGGAAAAAACTACAATATGTTGTGTTTGGTTGTTTGTTTTCTTTTTACTCAAGTGCTTTCACATCGCATCCAAAAGAATACATTTTTTCCCTGTTTCCTTTCAGTTCTCCTTTCTTCTAACTGCTGTTCTTCTCTTTCCTGCTTCTACTCTTTGTAAATACTCTAAATCCTTTCAACTGAAGTGCTGAATTAAAGATTTTTACTCAAGTTTGAATGCCTGGTATAGAATTCTGTTGCTCAAAACACAGGCCAAAACATGCTGAAGTGATAGCAAATTGCCATATACTTAGTGGATGGTTTCAGTTTACGTGGCTTGTGTATACTTTGTAAAATAGTAGTAAAGATGGAGACCAAAATCTTTACATCTAAAGATTATCCTTTTGGGGGAAAACAAATCCTCATTATGAATGTATTGTGCTTGGAATTTTTGATATACAGTTAGGTGATTGGTTTTGTCCAAAGCTAACAGTAATTTGAAATAGATATTCCCTTGAGTTCATGAATATAAAGCTTTGGCAGCTCTTTCTTCTGCTACTCTTGTTCTGTTGTTAACTAAACTTCCCCTTGCTCTGATCTTGTCTCTCCAGCATCTCTTCTGTTGTGCAAACTAGTAGTTGATGGCCAACTTTTGCCTGCCACCTAAGCTTTGAACAACCAGTTTATGTAGACTTCCTTTGATCTCAAAGATTTACATAGGCTAAAATACTTTTGGAAATAATGAGGAAAAGCTGTTATTGGTTATAGAGTTCTGTTTTAATGGAAGACAGACAACTATGCACTAAGTATTTTAGAAACTGTGTAAACATAATGAGAGGGGAAGGCTGACAATATTTGGAACATAATTAATTTAAGGTTAATTGGATGTGTCTTGTGTTGTGTTCTGTAACTCCTGTATTCTTTCTAGAAGAACAATTGAAGTAATATACTGGTGCAGATTGGATATCAGGAAGAATATATTCTCCAAGAGGTTATCAGGCATTGGCACAGGCTGCCTAAGGAAGTGATGGAATCACCATACCTGAAATTGGTCAAAACAACATGTAGCTGTGGTGCTTGGGGAGATGGTTTAGTGGTAAGCATGGGAGTGTTGGGTGGATGATTGGACTCAATGATCTTGGAGGTTTTTTCCAAACAGTGTTTCTATGATTCTATAAATTCTTAACCTTGTTGCTAATTTAACTGATTTCTTTTCTGGTCTGAGAATCACAGCAAAGAGCTCTTTACAATCTGTATGTAGTTCATTTCCATTTTGGTCAGGATACACACACAGAGTAAGCTTCTAGCCACCATCTGGTAGTATGAGTAGACATCTCAGTGGCAGTAAAACAAGCTGTATGTGCCAAAGCTGTGCTTAGGACCTTAGTCAGAGCATGCCAACACCTGTGCAGGAGACTCTTCTGATTCAGCTCTATCAGCTTACTCAGCAATGCTTCAGATTGCCTTAAATTTTATACCTTTTGGAACAATCTTCTTCTGTCTCTTTGGAATAAAAAGTTTCTCTTAAATTTATGAAGGTCAGGAAGGCTTTGAGATTAAGGCAGTATTAAGGTCACATTTGGAGCTATAAATACTGTTCTTAATATTAAAAATCTTGTTTTTATTAATTTTAAAAATAATCTTTTTGCTAATTGAATTCATTCATCAGAAGTAAGCTACTGTCATAAAAGTAATGAAGAGACAAGAAAAGGGCAACTCTGATTCTCTTCCCATCCAAATGTATTTTGAATATCATTTTACTAGGTGATTGGATTGTTCTAGTCAATAAATTAATGACACAGCTGAGATTTTATTAGTGCAATATTTTTGGTAAGACTGCATCTAGTCTAATTTGGCTATTATTTTTAGCTACATAAGTATGTGTTTATGTCTTATGAATGAAAGGTTGATCTTTCCCTTGCCCATCTTCCCCCCATACACTGCTGAGGAATATCCAGGTAATCCTGTCCTTTTTACAGTATTATTTACATTTTTAAGCCTTACATTAAAAGGAAAGAAAAAAAACAACCCTCTGCAATTTTTACATGTTACACTTTGGAGTTTCAGTGGTAGCAGTTTATCTTTTGCTTTATTTACTTTAGATTCTGAATTAGAAAATAATGTTTTGGAGGGAATTTACTCATCAATTTGATAGAAGCTTCCAAAAAAAGTGATTAAGGCAGTATTAAGGTCAAAGGCACACACAAATAATGAGTTCATATTAGCAGCAAAACCTTGGATGAAAAAAATCCCATATGGTTTAATTTAGATGTAGAAAATGGGAGTTAGGATGTTGCTTCTCAAATGTGACTATGTAACCTGTTCTAACTATACATTTGCAGCATATTTTTCTCTTTTCATGAAAATATGATCCTATAACATAAAAGGTTTTTCCCATTAAGTTGTCATCACTTGGTATACTAGACATTGATGACAATACTGAAATGCTTCAGGAATCTAGTTGAACTTTTACTTCTCTAGCAAGAAGGAAAAGAGATGACCTGACTCAAAAGATGTGTCAGAAAACTTGAATTTCTCTACAGAATCTCCTCAGTGCAGTAATATCTCCAATTTTTACTAGCTCTGACTTGACACCAGTGAAAGGACTTAGAAGTATTTTAGACTTTCCAGTCTTCCAGGATGATATATAGATAATTGAATGTAGAGTAGGTGTTTGTGTAAGATGTTCCTTAATTTTACAATGTATTTTCTTTTAAATCTTTGTGTTCTGAATAAATAAGATACTGTTTTAGGAAGCTATTGGTCTGAAGATAATCCTGAGAGAACAGAGTCAGAGATGCTGTAATATTTTAATTGAAATTCATCACCTCTATATAATGTAAGCTTTTTTTCAACTCCAGAAAAAGAATAATTATGTGTTTAATTGTGGGAATGATAGAAATTGAGAGAGGAATTGTGCTTGGTATGTTTTAGTGAGCGTTACTTGATGTAGTTGAACTGCATTCCTGAATGTGTCCTTTGTTTTTCTCTGTGGCAGAAAAATATAATGATCTCTATAATAGCTAAAAAATTGCCAGTGTGCTTCCAGTAAATTTCTGAGTCTGATTTGGAGGCAGAGTATTACAGAATTTGTCATCAGTTAGGGGATGGAAGTTGGAGACTTCATTAGAATTTCCTTCAGGGCAAATACAAAGTGGGTCCAGAGGTATAGTTTATGGCTGAAACATTACAGGCCTTTTATATGATGTGAAGCAATGGCTCTGATATCACAGAAAAGATCTTTAAAAGCATATTAAATGCCTTCAGTAATACAGTTCCTTTTGAGTAAAAATTGTATTGCTGTTTTCTTTTCCAGTTTGGCTATGTGAAAGCTTTTGCCAAATATTGCCCTCAATGCCAGCAGATTGAAAGCTGAAGCAGCACAAAAAAGGAAACAAGTTAAGATGTTAAGGTGGCTTGCTATCCTCAAGCTTTTACTAATGTCATAGAGAAAGATGCCAAGAAGATGAGATAGAAGATAGACATTTGCTAAAAGAAATGATTTCATAATACAAGGGGGAGCAAAGTTCAGGTTTAGGCTTGATGAATTCTATTTCTGTAGGGGTTATTAGTGTGGACAGAGTCATACCTGCATATTCATAGAGCACTTTAGACATAATTTTATGACCAGTGAATCAGTGCTCAAGAGAGAGTTTGAACTACTGTAGATTCTCAAGAACTGAGAAAGTTACAAGAAAAAGCCTTTGCTAGAGGAGCAGATGGATAAAACAAAGGCTATAGTTTAAGATATAAGAGCACTCAAAATAATAAGTTGAGAGAGTGCTTTCCCAAAGTTTTGGGTGATATGCCCTGTTGGCACAATTTACTTACTTTTGTCTAAACTGATTTTAAATGCTGCTATGTTCTGCCTGCTCTACAGAAGAATTTGTTGTGGAGTGTCCACTTCTCAGCTTGGTTTTTTTTTTCCTCACTTGTGTCTCACTCCCCTTACATCCAGAATGTTGTTTGTTGTTTTTTTAACCAGTGTTTATCTCTAGAAACATCCTTTGAATTTGCACAGACTGGTGCAACCTCTGATCAGATACATTTTTAACTTTTCTGGGTAGTGCTGGGTTTTCTCTCTCTGTTACAGATTTCTGGTATTGTCTCTTTTAAGCATTAGGCTCAAAACTATGGTCAGTGAATCCTTTGGGGTTTTACTAACTTGTATCTCAAAACTGGCCATACCACTACTCTCTGAGCCCACAGAGTTATATAAGATATAGATATAGAGCACCCTTAAAATTAATAGAACTAATACCTTCATACTCATCCTGTGCTGTAGCTACTGATGAATGAAATTTGACATCTCCAATAAAAGCTTTGAAACTCTTAAGGCAGTGCTCAAGTGCCTAGATTTAGAATGAAATGGCAAGTTGTCTTTCTTCTGTCTGTGGATGAGCAGTTGTGGAGAATTGCTTTCAGCTATTTCCTCTGATTTTGTTAGGGTGGATGGAAGAGAACACTGCTGTGTATGAAAGAGTATCCCACACTTTGAGGAGGGAGACCAAAAAAGATGGATAGAATCCTAGTACCATTTCAAAACTGAGTTGATTTTAAGAAGCTAATAGTAATAAAAAGCAATACAAACTGTTACTTGGCTTCTTATTAAGGATATATGATTTTGAATAGAAAAAGAACAGGTCTATTGGGTAAACCAATGCTGTTTTTGAGAGTAAAACTCATTTTAGGTCCCCATGCCATCTGTCCTAACCCACATAAACAAATTACCTTTCTATTGAGAGTACATGGACTAGGCTTCAAGAACTGAATTAAAATCTTTCAGGTTTTGATATCCCACATGAAAGCTCAGTCTTTCAATTTTGTAACTTAATTGTCAGGTGGTCATAAACTAATTCCTTTCTTTTATCTCCTTTTGTACTAAGAAATTCTCAGTGATATTGTGCCAGCAAACTGTAGATACTTCCAAAACTATCTGTAAGATGTTAAAGGTGACTCATGAAAAGGAGAGCTAGAGTAGTACAAAGAACTGAAAGAGTACATGATTAGTACTAATATTAACACTCCCCACAACATCCTTCTCTCTAAATTGGAGAGACAGAGTTTTGATGGGTGGACTGTTCAGTGGATAAGGAATTGCTTGAATGGTCACAGCCAGAGTGTAGTGGTCTATGGTTAGATGTCCAGATGGAGATGTGTAACTAGTGGTGCCCCTCAGGGGTCTGTACTGGGACCAGTGCTGTTTAATATCTTTACCAATGCCACTGCCAGCAGGATTGAGTGCACCCTCAGCAAGTGTGCAGATGACACCAAGCTCAGTTGTGCAGTTGGTATACCTGAGAGATGGGATGCCATCCAGAGGGACCTGAACAGGCTTGAGAAGTAGGTCTATGTGAACCTTAGGAGGTTTAACAAGGCCAAATGTAAGGTCCTGCCCCTGGGTTGGGGCAATTCTCAGTGTCAATAGAGGTTGGGAGATGATGTGATTGAGACTAGCCCTGCAGAGAGTGACGTGGGGGTACTGGTGGATGAAAAGCTTGATATGAGCTGACAATGTGCACTCACAGCCCAGAAAGCTAACCAGATCCTGGACTGCATCAAAATCAGTGCCATGCTGCATCTCAAGCTCCTCTACTCTGCTTTGAGACAGGAAAAGACAGGACCTGACAGGAAAGACAGGGAGCTCTTGGAGTAGGTCCAGAGGAGGACACAAAAATCATCAGAGGATTGGAACTTCTCTGCTGTGAGCAAAGGCTGAGAGAGTTGGGGTTGTTCAGCCTGGAGAAGAAAAGGCTCTGGAGAGAGTTTATTGCAGCCTGTCAGTACTTCTATGGAACCTATAAGAAAGATGAGGACAGTTGTTTTAGCAAAGCCTGTTGTGACAGGACAAGGAGTAATGGCTTTAAACTAAGGCAGGGGAGTGTTAGACTGGATATAAGGAGGAAATTTTTCATAATGAGAAGGATAAAGCACTGGCACAGTTCCCCCATAGAGGTGGTGGATGCCCCATCCTTGGAAATAAAGGTCAGGTTGGACAGGGCTCTGGGAAACCTCATCTAGCTGAAAATGTCCTTGCTCACAGGGGTTGGACCTGGAAAGATTTCTTCCAACTCTAACCACTGTATGATTTCGATACAAATTATCCCATGATTGTAGAAGATAGATTTATCCACATTAAGCAATTGTACTAAATCAAAGTAAATAATATTACTAATATAATAAAGTCTGACATGGAGTCTTAAATGGAGAATCATCAGATGTTTTCAGAGATACTTTTTTCTCATAAGCTATTTAGCATTTTTGTATGTGGTTTTGAAAGAAATGATCTTAAAAATCTGATTAGGATTTGATTCAGTGTGACTGATGAAGTTAACAGATGACACACTAGAGAGGCCTTATTCCATGAAGAGACCAGATGAATTTGGAGGGGAAGTCTAGATCATTTGGTCAACTAAACAGGAAAAAAAGCCCAAACCCTGCCTTTTTACTGCAGTGTCTGTTACAGTTCATAGAATCATAGACTGATTTGGGTTGGGAGGGACCTTTAAAGGTTATCTAGTCCAATCCTTCCTGCAGTGACCAGGGGCATCTTCAACTAGATCAAGCTTGAGGAATTCTTTGCCATTAACTGTGACAAAGGGAACAAAATGTATTCTAAATAGGACTGTTTACTTAGCAGAAAATAATAGAATATGTTTTAGTAGCTGAAAATTGACTATGAAGACATTCTGGGTTAAAAAATAGTATTGTTTTTAAATTTCACAAATATATTGGTGGGAAGAGTAAATTCTTCACTCTTGGAAAAAAATGACAATTTCTAAATAATCTTTGGTGGTTGTTTGTTGTTTTGGTTTTTGGGGTGTTGTTTTTTTTTAAACTATGTCTAGCTCAAGTAGAAATTCATCCAAGACAGTGCAATGGCTTGGGGTTTATGTGGCCCAAAATCAATTACAGACATTGTCTGATGTGGCTTTATAATCTTTGCCTTGATGAATTTAGAACAGAGTGACTTCCTTACACCTTCTGGCAGTTTTTAGCAGTTTCAGTTTCACTCTTTGACATGTTTGTGAAGTCAGCCTGGCAGTACTTCACTTATATATCTACAGCATCCACTTCCTGCAGTGCTGAAAAGATTTATACTGGGCTATGGTGATATTTAATCAGCATTATCACTATTTGATATAGGACTTATTGCTAACAACTATAGTAATCAACTAATTAGCTTTTTGTTTTAAAGAATCCATTATTCCTCAGTATTGGCAAGTTGAGTGCATTGTTACTTGCATGTCAAAGCACTCTTACAGCTTTATTTTTATTTTTTCTCCTTATGTGGAGCTTGGAATAACCATTACTACCTGTCTTGAAACTGTATGATTAAATGCAAAGAGGAGTAATACGAACAGCATCTGAACAGGATAATTGCAAATAAATCAATAACTAATGGCCCCTGAATGTGTTTACTGGTTCAGTGTAATGATATATGGCCCTTTGTAAATCCTATGTGCCTTCTAGCAGTTACTAAGGTGGTTACAAGAGCTACTTCAGTCATGTTAATAAAGAGTTTATTCTGGATACAGAGACTATAAATCATAGAATCCTAGAATGGTTAGGGTTGGAAGGGACCTCTGGAGGTCATCTAGTCCAACCCCCCTGCACTGGGCAGGGACATTCCCAACTAGAGCAGCTTGCCCAGAGCCCTGGCAAGCCTCACCTTGAATGCCTCCAGGGATGGGAACTCAACCACCTCCCTGGGCAACCTGTTCCAGTGTTCCACCACCCTCATTGTGAGGAACTTCTTTCTAATGTCCAGTTTAAATCTACTCTTCTCCAATTTAAAACCATTGCCCCTTGTCCTTTTACTACAGGCCTTTGCAAACAGGCCCTCTGCAGCCTTCTTGGAAGTTCCCTTTAGGTACTGGAAAGTCACTATTAGGTCCCCCCGAAGCCTTCTCTTCTCCAGGCTGAACAATCCCAGCTCCCTCAGTTTGTCTTCATAGGAGAGGTGTTCCAGCCCCCTGATCATTTTTGTGGCC
>VWZO01017855.1:880535-926310 GCA_013396975.1 Bucco capensis
ACCACTACCCTCTGGATGTGACCAGCCAGCCAGTTCCTTATCTACTGAACAGTCCACCCATCAAATCCATAGCCTTCTAACTTAGCCAATAGAATGTTGTGAGGGACCATGTCAAAGGTATTTTTGAGGTTCCCAACAATGCCTTAAAAGTGGAGTACTAACTTGAGGAAAGCAGAGACTTGCTTGTTAATGTTTGGAATGTTAAAAAGAATGGCAAAATGTCAGTATTTGGGCATCCCCAGTGGTGGGAGAATCTTTGGAAGATGTTATTTTTCTCTTGTTACAAGTGCAAGATAGGATCATGTCAAACTAAATTCAAAAAATAATGGTGTTTTTCCACACTTCCTTACAGTGGCTGTAAGATTAAAATTAATTCAGGTGAACTCTACTTTGGAATATCTGTTACATGAATGTGTGATCTTATATTAGCTCCTAAGGAATTTTGTCCTCTCAGCACTGCTGTTTCTATAAAGTTTTCCACTTGCACTCAGGTGATATTTTGGGGGGTTTTGCTGGTGCCTTTTCATCCTCTCTCTTTGCCCAGAATTTGTAGGGACAGTACGTACACTTCTGAGACTCTTAACCATGTGCAATTGCTGCTGCATAGCTTAAATAAACAATCTAATTAAAAAGTGCCTTTAAACTTGGTGGTAACCCTGGGAAAACTGCCTGGAAAGTGGGAGAATGTAGCAGTTTTTGTTTGGACAGGGTTTGAGTTTGATGGCAAATCTGTTCAATAGCTTATGTGCTAAGAAAATGGATGGAGACCCTACTGTTATTTCAGAATTCTTAGGCTTGTGATTTCACAGTATTGATCAATGGGGAAGGTATTTCTTAGAAAAGACATGTCACATGTGCTGGAGGAAAGAATTAGTGAAGAAACACTTGGCAGTATTTGGTAGCATCAAAACATTTTGATAGTTGATAATAACTGATGTTCATTTTAATTATGACCTTTTGGGCTAAATTTCATAATGACTTAACAAGCTTGTGTTGGCAAAATACTATAAATGAAGTACTTCTAATTTTGGTATACCAGCCTTAAGCATGACAGGTCTTGTATGACTGGGAGTCTTTTCAGTTTCTCCTTCTTCTAATCACTTCTTATATCAATTAGCAACTTTTTTCTTCCCAAGGAATATTTATTTTTATTCTTCTAGTTTGAAGAAAACCAACATCCCCCACAAGCACATGACTGCAACATATTTTGGAGTGTGTCAGAGAACTGAAGTAGCTTGATGTCTATCCTATAATCAGCATTACCTCTTTTACATGCCCAATTGAATTATATATCCTATGCAGCATTGTGCTGCCCTGATTTAAAATAGTGCTGAAGTTTAATTGCATTGTAATCAAGATTCAAAGCTACAAAATAAGATTGGAAATGATAGATGTTTCTACATTTTATTGCACCGTTGTTTCTTTTAACACTGATAATAAATTTAGTAGCTGTTTAAAGGAAATGGTAAGGAACATCTTTGGGAATAGCACATGGTCATTTGTGACTTAGAAAACTGCTATGAAAATCCAGGCAACCAAATGCATGCCTTGTATCATCATAATTTATTGCAGCATTTTCATTATTTTTACTTCTCTTTGTCAAATGATCAACAGTGTTTTCACTTGTTTATGCAAGATCAACTTATAAATGTAGTTGTAATGTACATCTACATTGTATGAACATCAACATTGTTTTGTACTTTGTAAAAGGTTGATTATCTGTATCATTGACAAGAGTATTTTGCAAAATGGGAGCATATTCTATTGTTATGGTTTTGTGATGCTATGATGACAAAAATCAGGTCAACATATCCAGAATTAGTACCAATAAATAGTACTGAATTGATTCTTTCACACGATTCTTAGATTTGTAGTTCAAATGTAAATGGTAATCTGAAGTAGATATTTAAAATCCAACTATATCAGTACCAGTATCTTAGAGTTGTAATATTGAATAGCATAATCTTAAATTAAGGAATTCTTTTTAATTGCATGTATTAAACTAAATTCTCACCACAAAGTAGTAGTAAATGAAAGTTGAATGATCATTATACTATTTTATTGGAGCTGTAGCTAAACTCAGAATTATTAGTACGTTCATGTCCTAGAATAACTTCACTGTGACTCCTCATTCACCTTATTAACTCAGCAGAGACTGTTGGTCATGCTGTAATTCTGCAACAGACTAATCCAAAGGGGCTAAAAATACATTTGATGAGGTAGCTGGAATAGCAGAAGTGAAAAAACAAACTGCATATAGTATTTCTGCACAGCACAGATAGCCTTTCTAAGATAGAAGAGGTCTTCAGAGAACTTCTTTGGAGGACTGTTCCATCTCTGGAAAAAAAAAATGTGTTCATCTTTATGAAGTTTAATTATTTGTTTTCTGTTGATCGTGGTTGCAGAGCATCTTAAATCTACTCATCCTGCTGTGGTCAATCTTGAGCTAGGTTGCTAGGGCTAGGCCAAAGGCTGGACTTGATGATCTTCAAGGTCTCTTCTAGCTGTAACTGTTCTGTGATTCTGAGCAAGCTCAAATTGCCATTCTGTGGTTCTTGGTCCTGAGACTCCAAGCTCTCAGTCCCCTAAGCAAATTCACAGTATGTCAGGGGTTGGAAGGGACCTAGAAAGATCAACTCCTTGAGCATTTGTCTCTAGTGCCCAAATGAAGTTACAGTCTCTGAATTTGAGTGGTGTGTTTATCCTTAACAGCATCATCCACGGTCTTGGTGCTGTAGAGAACGAACTGTGATTCGCATAGGTATTTGCTAAGAAGTTTGTAAGTTTTAGCAGAAGCTAAAATGTTCGAGTTGTTCTGTTTCTGGAGGGTTGGACAATAAGGTTTTGCACAGACTAAAGTTTATGCTGTTACTTTCTGAAGCAGTGACAATAAAAGTTTAACAAACTGTAGTGCTAAAAATTGGAAGGAGGCTTTTGCATTTCGTAATGGATCTTTTTATACTTGTTAGCTTTCTCTTATTCTTCACTCAGATTATTAATCTTTGAAACACATGGTTTTAATAGCCACAATAAAAGAAACAAAACACTAGAGAAGTGCAGCAGCTTTTGATCCTCAACTTTATTCTTTTTATAGTGGAAAATTTGTGTAAATTTACCAGCGAGTGCCAATAGGAGCTCTAGTCAAAAAGAGATCTGATTTTGGTGGTATAGTTAGCCATTGATAGTAGTAGTGATTTCTAGTTTCTTTAGTGCATAGGCAGTGGCTCTAGGAACACTTGATTTGGTAGATTCTCAAAACTGACTTTGTCAGGAGCAGTTTGAAGTTTAAATTTACTGTGAGCACCAGTCCACAAACTATCTGAAGAGCTGCATCAATACTCTATCCCTGAACAAGAAGACAGAGCAGTTTTACCATTGCTTTTTTAATTAATCTGACTTTTACTACTTTTTACATATCTTCATGTTTATTTTATTTAAAAAAAAAGGAAGAAAAAATGTCAGGGCTATAAACTGAATAAGGAGGATTTATGTGGCTACAACCTTTGTAGGTGATTTTTATGTTTTTATTAGCAAGATGTAGTATACAATAAAAGTTTCACTGGGCACTCCTGCTATTGCTGTCAACTTCCTTTCCTTACATTTCAGCTGTTGGTAAAATGGTTGTGGTCATGATGAAAACAGTAGAATAAAGTGCTGTAGGACAGATACTACAGACACTGGAACATTCTGAAACGGAGTTGTTCTGTTATTCATTATTGCACAACATTGGCTACTGAACATGTTGCTGATATCATTCTGTTCAGTGGGTACACCATTCAATTCATCCTTTTTTCACAGCCTGCTAGAAAAGAACCCCTTATTCCTTCAATTACAGAAAACATGAAAAAGATCAAGTAATGCTCAGCTGCAGTGTTTTCTAGTAATATTATGTCACCCTTGCAGCAAAGCACTTCCTAAATCAGTAGTTTCCTGCAGCCACATATCTCCATTGCACCACAACTTAGCTTCTTGGAGAATATAGATTATCAGGATTTTCATCATGGGAAAGAGAGAAACAGGAACAGATCTGAATCTCTCTTATATACTTCCAACCTTAAATAATTTTAGGTAGTATCTTATGCATCTTAATAGTGGTTATTATGCACATCTTTCCTCAGGAATTGGCTGTTTTTTGTGAAAACAATAAGCTTGGAAGCAGTAAAATGGAGTTTGGAAATCTCATCCTATAGTTTGCTTTTTTGAATGTTTTAGTTGATTTGACATGCTTTATTTTTGATAGTCTGATGACTAAGATATATTCATTGTGAGCAATTACAGCCAAGATTGTTTTCATTCTTATATTTGTATTTTTAAAGTGTCTTTTTTATTTCTAATATTTGAATTTATGTGTTCTTAGTAATCCTTAGGTGTTTTGAAAGCCATGATAGTTTGGACAAAAACTGAGTGTGTAAAACTTTGAATTTATGTGTTCTTAGTAATCCTTAAGTGTTTTGAAAGCCATGATAGTTTGGACAAAACCTGAGTGTGTGAAACTTTGAATTTATGTGTTCTTAGTAATCCTTAGGTGTTTTGAAAGCCATGATAGCTTGGACAAAACCTGAGATATTGTGTGAAACTTAAGTCTTTTTGTGAAAACTATAGAGTTAAGAAGGAATTTCTGAGTAGTGCTACTGGTTTCCATGGGACTGCTTTGATCCTGAAGAACTGAAATATGGAGATTTCAATATATTCAATATATTGAAATCTGTTAAATCTGAAAGAAAAAAAATACAAAATGTCCTCTAATATAAAAATATCATTTTTCAGGAATATTAAAGGAACAATTATTAAAATGTGTTTGCCCCCTGTTTCATTTTGAATAAAAACATAGTTTCAATGGTATGTAAGTGTAGGAGCAGTATTTTTCCAAGTACAGAAAAGTAGAGATAATCCTGATTTTTGAGAGAATTGAGAACAGACTATTTCCTTGTAAATATTTAGTGCTAGAAGTCAGGTTATTTAGCTGAATCTTGGACATAGAAAATAGCAATGCCCTAAGAAGGATTTGATGTTCATGTCTTGGTTCTCATTTCTGAACAAAATATTTAGTATTTGCTTTTAAAATGGAATGTAGGATGCACCAGGATGTGCAACTACCATTGTGTCGTTTGTGCATGTGTTGACTGCAGCCTTAGAATCACCCTGATAATTGTCAATTTGGATCTACTGAGGGGGAGAAATAAAACAATTACTCCTCCTCCCTCACTGAAGGACTTTGAATCACCAAATTACTGTCCAATGATCTTTGCCTCAGCTAAGTTTGCTTTTTCTTTTAGGAATCAAGTCACAAAGCTTGATCGTGCTTATAACTGCATAGTGAAGCTTCTCCTTTTGGACTTTGATTTCCAACACCTGAGTAAGGAGAAACATAGCACTCTGTGTAATAATAATATAGACAAGGCTGAGCTGTGGTTTAGATAAAGAGATTTGGATGTTTTCTGTTTTGTTACTTTGCTACGTTTCTCTCACCTGTGGGATGATTTAGATCAGTTCCACTTATCTACTCATTGCTTTCTGTATGTGTTGACAAATGAGTCTCTTGTGCCTTCCTCGAGGAAAATGAAAGCTGTAGACTTGCTCTGCAGAGCCTTGCTATCAGAAGGGAAAAGACAGTCTTACTGGAAAAATTCAGGGCAGGAAAGAAAAAGCTTTCTAAGAGCTTTAAGGGTAAATTGTCTAAATTACTTAAAAATTTCCATCAATATTTGTATCTTCTTAGGGAGAATTAAGTATCTGAAGATATGTGTTCAGTTTACAAGCTGTCCTAGAGAAGTTCAGCTTGAGCTGGGATAAATCACTAAATCCTTAACTTAAAAAAAATAAAAATATTCCTATTCTGCTTTATTTTTGTATATGAGCCTGTGAGGTCTTAGGGCAGGGAATGCTTTTCTGAGTTCATGCAATTCTGATTTGTATAGGGCTCTCTAGGTAAATCATCAGAATCAGTAATAGATCCTTTTATTACTTGAGGTATAGATGGTTTGCATTATTACCTCTGCCATGGATCTGGCATTGGAATGTCTTCCTTATGCCTATAGAACAACAAATGGAGATGCTGCTGCTTAATCCCTTCCCTTTGAGAGCTATGGAAATACTCCATGTAAATGGACTGAGAGTCATGGCTAACTTTTTATGAGTGGCTGACAGTCTGCTAGCCTTGTAACTTTAGATAATGTAGTTTCTAAATGGTAGTTTGGGCAGACACAATGCACCATTTGCTTTCCCTGTTGTCAGTGACTGGAGACATGCTTTTGGAATGGTTATGGTTCACAGAGATTCTTTCTAGGACACTATTTTGAACATAATGTTCCTTGCCTTTGATGATAAAGGAATAGGATGTTTAATTTCCCAGGCAGGAAATGCATTACTTTCTCTTTCATACTGGTGTAAGAGGAAAGCTTAATAGCTTTTCGTGTTTGTCATAGTACAAATGTCTAGTACATTGCAGATACAAAAGTGAACAAAACCAGAACATATTTCTTTGGCTCCTTAGCACTCAGTACCTGTGCTGCTTGGATTTTTGGCATCCCTGTTACCATTGCCAATGCTGAAGTAGCATCAGGCTTTGCAATCTATGTTTGTAAGAAATGTTTCACAAAGCTTTGTTAGGCAAGGTCTTAACTTGTGTCATGAATTCTCTGTTACCCTCAGGATTTAGCACCTGAAAACAATACAGTAAGGATTAACTAAAGACTCTTCGTTGCCAGCATTTCTTGGGGGAAGGGAGCTATTTCCATACTAGCATTTGGTTTTAGGATGAAGATAGCATATTTATTTCAGTGATAAATCTTTGTATTTGGGGAAAAAAAATAAGATCTATATTGACCTTTGTAATTTTGTAGGTGGCTTGTCTGCTTTCGTTTTGAGGAGCTGAGAAACTACATACTGGGCTGTGCCTCACATAAATTGAGTTTCTGATGAAGCTTTGATAAATCAATGTATTTTGGAAATACTGTGAGAGAACAACTTAAGCTGGTATTGCTTCTAAGCTCCTTGGTAGCTATCTCAAGGAGGAAATCCACTTGACAACAGACTTGATGTGTTTAAAGTGTGGCTTCCACCTGGCATGCACTGTGATGCTACTGAAATCAACATTTTACCTGCCTATGGCAAGTGATAGCACTGTTTATGCCATTCAGACTCTATGGTATGACCTGTGGGTATGAATTATCTCACAACTGAGGTTGAGTCTTATGTTCTAGTAAAATAAAGGATTGTCACAGCAAAGGAGTTAAAAACTGCTATTGGAGAGATACTTCAGGTATTCAGTAAGGATTACAGAAATATTTTTATATAATCCTCTTCTTTTTACTTTGTTTCTGAATTTTACAGCAATTATTTACACCAGTATCTCCTGAAATACTACCTGATTTTTTTTCTACTGTAAAAGATAAGGCTTTCAACCATTTCTATTCAGAGTGCTTAGGCTTTCCTAGAATTGTTTCACTCTGAAACGAGTAAGTCTGGTTTCATTTAGTAATTGTTTTTGTTCCAGAAAGTGAAGGATACATAGTTTACAGAAAGCATATTGATTATATGCTATAATTCTAGTTCAAATCTGTAATTCTTGAAAGGCAAAACTTTGTAAGACAAGGAACACATAAAGCTTCTATGATTTGTATGAAGGCAGTGAGACATATTGGGATTATACTCACTTCTAGTTTATCTCTTCCCTCTTTAAACTGTGTATAATAAATATTGCAGACTCATTTTAATCACTCCTAAATTTGGAAAATTATGGCTTTTTCTTGAAACTGGCTTCAGTGTTGTGCAGGAACATTATGGCTGAAACAGACTCAGAACCTGACATCTATTTCCGTGAAACTGTATAACTTTAGCCACTAACATATTATGATTCCTTCCTGGAATAACAATGCAAAATTTAAGTAATCTTTAATCTTAGTTGTAATTTACATATTTATTTTCCAATTCTGAATGCTTCTGATTTTGTTTAGGGTTTTTTCCCCCCACATGGTTAACCTTTCTCTCTGAAACTCTTCCTATCTGTGAGGTAAGAACTTTGAATTTTGTTAACAATTATCTTTCACAAGTTTTAAGGAGGATATTAAGAATTTAGGTGTTTTGTTTGAGGTTAATTTTTATTCTAGGCTCATCTTTGTTCTTGGTACGTCCCTAAATACACAGAAGTGAGTGGAAATACAGAAAATGGCATCCTAGGATGTATTAAGAGGAGCATGGCCAGCAGATCCAAAGAGGTTATTCTCCCCCTCTACTCTGCCCTGGTTAGGCCCCACCTGGAATATTGTGTCCAGTTGTGGGCCCCTCAACTCCAGAAGGATAGGGAGCTGCTGGAGAGAGTCCAGCACAGGGCCACCAAGATCATGAAAGGAGTGGAGCATCTGCCCTAGGAGGACAGGCTGAGAGAGCTGGGTCTCTTCAGCCTGGACAAGAGGAGACTGACAGGAGACCTCATTAATGTTTACAAATATGTTAAGGGTGAGTGTGAGGAGGAGAGAGCCAGGCTCTTCTCAGTGTCATCTAATGTTAGGACAAGAGGGAATGGGAGCAAGTTGGACCACAGGAGGTTTAGTATTAACATGAGGAGAAACTTCTTTACAGTAAGGGTGCCAGAGCACTGGACCAGGCTGCCCAGGAGGCTGTGGAGTCTCCTTCTCTGGAGGCATTCCAGAGCTGCCTGGACACATTGCTGTGTGACCTGGTCTAGATGATCCTGCTCTGGCAGGGGAGTTGGACTAGATGATCTTTCTAGGTCCCTTCCAATCCCTGACATACTGTGATACTGTAAAACTGTATTTGGACATGACTAATCTATGTGAAATGGCTAGTTCAAGATGTAGATGTTTAGTTAGCACCTTAGTACAAGATGCAGGTATCTTGCTATTCCCTGAGTTAAGGTAATAATGGATGATTTTGGTCATCTGCTCTACATGATTCCCAGAATATGTCTTCCTTTCCAACCAGAGAAAAAAGATAAGTCCAATGTCCTATGTCAGTTGCCATTCTAAATTCTCACCATTCCATGAAAACTGAGCCTAGGGTTCTGGGAATATGATTTCTGAGCAAAATTAAGGCAATTTGAAGCTCGAGTTTTGCATATCTATAAATGTATGGCTAGGCTTTGCGAACGAAGNGTAAGTGCTCACAGATTAATTGCATAGGGTCATAACACAGAGAAGTTTTTCTGTAAACAAAAGCTCAAAGAATAAACATAAATATAGTTTGAGTGAACAAAACTTACCAATGAATATATAGAGCTTCCACCAGACTCAGTCTTAGTTTTTTGTTTTTTTTTTTTTTTTTTATAATTAAGCATAAATAAATAAATTAAAAGCTAGATTTTTTGAGTGGTTTTGTTAGGCAATGTATGTGATTGAAACCACAGTTCACTGAAAAATATCTTCCAGGTCTTGGGTCTGCAATAGATGCACTTCCACTGGTCATTGTCATTAGCTTAATTACTTGCATAATCCTTGAAGAAGTTTGAATCAGGTTAATAGCATCCTTATAGAACATGCAGGGTAGAGAGCTTCTGAGATGGGAGACAAAGTGATATTCTTTTAAATAGTCTGTAGTTCTGCCATTTGCTGTACACTCATTCCTATAAATCAGCAGGATGGCTACCCTCAAGTTAAACACAAACAAATGCTAAAAAAAAAAATAAGGTTAGTGGTTATTCCTGCTGTGCCTGTACATTTTCAGATTAAAGTCATTGATTTTATTCCATTCTTATCCTTAGTGGTTGGTGGGCATTTGAAAGGAGAAGGTTATTTCAGTCTTTCCTGTAAAGCTTTTCTCAGCAGGATGCTCTGAAAATGCTGCAAACACCAATGATCAGCTAAGTCTTCAGAAAACAGCATAGTCTTTGTCAGTAGTTTTCTAATGACTAATCTAGCCCTTAAAATATATGGTGTGCAGTTACCCTCCTTATATTCTTTAATGACAATCTCTTTTTTAATATAGCCATTTACCTTGGCTAATTAGAGCTAGTCATAAATCTCCTAGTCTGCTGACTAATCTTATAAAACATTTTAGACCACACGGATTAAAAATGAGGCTGCAAGATTAACTTTTATATGTACTTTGGCTTTTTATCAAATTTACACTTGGAAGAAAAGTCTTTTGAAGAATACAGAAGATCTGCCTCTTGATGAAAGTCATAAAGCTCACCTTTATGGAAAATAGTAGTAGAAGAGAAAAAAAAAAGGGATCTGGAATAAAGGAAAATAGCCCATGCCAGTAATGTCACAGAGGGAGGCTGATAGAAGCCTTCATTCTTAGCTCTAGTCCAATGTTTTATGTCAGTAGGATGCCATTTATCTTATCCTTTTTTTTTTCCTTGAGGCTTCTTTGCAACCATTGAAGCTTTTTTTTCTCTGCTATTTAGCCCCATGTTGTGATAGAGCTTCTCTTCACTGCCTAGCATATGTGGAAGCTTTCTCATCCTTGTCCTCAGCTTCTGAAGTCTCAGGTTACAGCAGAGCATTGTTATTCCCATTTAAACTGGTACCTTGTACCACATAGCACTAAGCAAATGCCATTTACTTTTGGAACTTACAGGAGAGATTATTCACTGTAAAGCCAACACAGACTCACAGATAATCTCCAAGTAGTACTGCTTGATCATACTTGTATTATCCTATTTTTGGGACATGTCAACTGTGCATAGGTGAGACCAAGTGGGCTATATAATCATGATATCAGACTATGAGCTGCTGCTGATTGACACTCTGTGTCCAAAACTAAAAATACATGCATTTAAGTCTGTCAATTCAGCTCTGTCACCCAGTTCCATAGTAAGAGGTTTTTTCTTTTGGAGAATTAATTTGTGATTTTAAAACACATGCTCAAATGTAGTAAATACCTCATGTGCAGTTACTGACAAAACAAAGCAAACTTTATTCTGTATCAAGAAGTAATATCAGCTTTCTTCAGTGGAGCTCATCTTTTTGAAGTCATATTAGGGGTTTTGAATGCCATTGAGTCCATTTACCTGCCTAAAAACCTGGATAGTTATTTTGAGCTGATTTTAAATAAGTGCAGGTGATGATGTCCAAACAGCTATCTGAAGTCTTTTTCTGTGGTATGGATGTCAGTATGAAGGGTTGTTCTCTTAATTCAGGGCCAGTTTCTTTACTCTATGTGAAATAATAATTTCCTATTTCCCTGTTTGGTAAAGCTGATGTGTTTATTTCGTTCTATCCAGAACCTGGATAGAATAGCTGAAGTCTCTTCTGTCCCTTACCTGTCAAAGCCAGTCCTGGCTCCAGGAAATCTGTATTCTTTTTGGTGAAGAGCTTGAAAACTCATGGTCTGACTTGAGGTCAGTTTGAGAAGATCCCCCTCTGTCTGACAGAATGGATGCTGAATATCAAGTCTATGGTAAGGTTCTTGCTTAATAGCAAGAACATCTCTGTTGTGCCCAGGGGAACAGATTTTTCAGCTTCTAAACAGGTACAGTCCAGCAATAATTAGATGGTTCTTTTCCCTCTAGGTTAAATGCTGGAGCTGAAGAAAACTGGGCTAACAGCTCAGGGTACCTTAGTATTCTGTTGATGTTCAGTGGGGTTTTTTTGTGTTCTCCTGTCTGCTTAGTATATGTATCTGAAGGATTTGGATATTTTCAGCAATCCAGCCCTGCAGTGGATCTTAAGAGTGATATCCATGAATCTTTGCTGAGCTATCTGTTTCAGTCAACATCTGATTTTGTTTTTCATTATCTGATGATGATGTTTTTCATGACGATTGTCACCTCTGCTCCTAATACGTCCTATTCCACGTAGATAAAGATATCTTCAAAATTCATTCTAAACTCAAGTGAAAGGTGTAATTGGTTTTGTCTGAATGACAAAATTAGCTTTCCTGTTTATTCTTGAAGCTGCAGATTGCCAGGACTGAGACTTCCTGAGAACGTTAGGTTCCTTGTTGATACTTAAGTGAACCCATACCTTGTACATGCTGAAGTATTCAACCCCTGAAATCTGCAGAGTATAAACTGAGCAACATTTTAGAAGTGCATGACTTAGCAGTGAGCTACTAGGAACTATTAACAGTACATTAGTTTTATATACATGTTGATCTTTGTTTTTCAACAGGTCATTGAGAAGCATTTGCTTGAAGTAATTTTCTAAGAAACTACTGGCAGCAGTCAGGAGACATGGAAGTAGAAAAAACTGATGATGAAATTTAGTGGGAACATAGCTATAGTAAAACACCTGGGCAGAACTGTTTACACATTATGAGATTCATATTTTGCGTAAGAAGGGTGAGATTTGGTTAGCAGATATAAAAATGGGAACCAGAGATGACTATGAATTCAGGTTCCTGAATTATAATGCTGGGTATTTTTGCAATTTGTATTTGATTGCAGTTTACTCCCTTGGGTCAAAAATCAGAAGAGTTTAAATTTAGATTAGCCTGAGCGTGCAAATAGTCTGTAAGCAATGACATTTCAGGGCTTGCTAGCTGCAGCTGAGGAAGAATAAACATAAAATTACTGGCTTCTTTAGAAAAAGTTAAAGCTAGTAGCAAAGTTCAGACAATTCTGACACATTGTCTAGGTATAAATATATTTTTAAATTCATTTTTAAAAAGAATCAATACTTTTGTTATTCAAATAGACTTTTAATGTAGCTCGGTGCTGTTCTTGCTGCCCTCAGATTACTTCTGAAGGTGTCTCCTCAAAGAAAAACTGTATTAATACACTTAATTTTAGAAGCTTAACTCCTTGTTGCAGCAAAAAACCACTATCAAATTTGGTTCTAAAAATCCCAGCATTTGCATTTTAGGCAGTATAATTCTGATGCAGATTAGGAGTTTGAGGGTTGACTGTCTTGTTCAAGAAACCAGTGTTGTGAAGAAATGGAGTAGTGCACCAGATAAACTGCATAAAATCAGTGGCACCACTTAGAACATACTGATGTGGGAGGAAGGTAGAACTCTTGTCTGTGAGAATGGGAACAATATTTACCAATTTAATCATTACTTTCTTCAGGTGACTGCCCAAATTTTGTAGTAAATATCTACCATACTGCCTTGAGGTTTGGCCTAGCTAGGCAGGTTCTACTTAGATGCTTAGGTCTGGATTTCTGTCTGGCTAATCTGTAACTTACATTCATAAGTTAATATTTTGAATAATTTTTTCCTGTATTATATAGTCCTATTGGTCTGATCAGGAAAACAAAACTTCCAAGTTGTGTCTCTATGGTATTACTCTGAGGAGACTGTAGTCCATCCATCCAAAATACCAGTGTGTTTTTAAGCTTAGCTAAAGAATGCTAGGTGCAAGAGTAGTGTGTGCTTAAAAACACAGAAACAAACAAAAACACATACACAAAAAACAATGACCCCCCAAAAAACCAAACCAATAAACCCTCCCAACCAAAAACAGCAAAAAAAAAAACCCAAAACCCCAAACCGAACCCACAAAGAAACCTCACAAAAATCACTACCAACCCCCACCCCAAGCTAAAACATCCCCCTTCACCCTCCTCAAAAAAAACCCCCAAATTTGCTATTTGAGAGTGTTAAAATACATAATATGTAATTGAAAATAGAAAAAGCTCATAGGCCAGCTGAGGAAGGACATCTCTACCTGAATTTGTCAGCTGTCTTCTAATTGAATAATAACAGATAAATATCATACATGTTTATGTAGGACTATTCCTTGTATTCCTTCTCTTTCTTCAATTATCTTTTATATCTTAGTGAAATATATCCAGTGCTTCTAGTTATTACTAGAAGAGATATTCTTACGTACTGAGGAATTTAAGTATTTTCTACAGTTAATAACTGGATATCGCACCTTAAGGATACAATGCCACTTGAGAAAACACTTTGCTGGAGTAAAAGTAAATTGGATGCCTTTAAACTTATTTGGAAACCCTGTAGAACTTGCTGGGAGAAACAACCACCAAACTGGAAAAAGCAAACAAACAAAAAAACCAGAGGAACCCATGAAACAATGAGGATGTTATTTAATTTCATATACTGGCAATATGATGTTGATTTTCATGTAAAGATAATGCTTTAAAGAAAGTGAGAGTCTGGGATAGTGCTCTAAAATTAACTGAAATGCTTATAAAGACATGTGAAAATACAACATGTAAAGAACAAAAGAATTTTGAAGTGTTCCTGAAAAAAATGTAAACAATGTAATTGATCTTGTCAGTTGCTTAAAAATCTTTATGTACATGGTGGATTGTAGTTTCTACAGGTTTAACTCTGCTTGAAAAAAAGCATTTAAAACTTAGTCGTTTCAGTTAAAAAGCTTTTCCAACCTGAATACTATTACTTGAACTCTATCTTTTGAAGTGATTGAAAAGAAAGACTATCTTTTGTTTTAAACAAATTAGCCAGAAGCATAGTAGTTTCCTCACATTTCAAGAAAACAGATTTCCACATGGAAGAAAGGGTCACTTTAGTACCCTGTTGGATGCAGGTGGCCAGGAATTCAAAGAGGGGAGAGAAGCTGCAAATCCTTTATTTTTGGGCAGCCCTTTCAGTGAAGCTCATAGCTTATTAGGTTAGAATCCAATCCCAAGGCACACAGAGCTTGAGTTATCATTTTTAGTTTGACACACACCAACTATTCAGTTCTGAGTCTGACTTTCCTAGGAAGTCCAAGAGGTTATTAAATGCATAAATCAAGATTTTTTTTTTCAGAGAAGAATGACTTAGATTAAATTCTCTGTGTAGGGAATTAAATAAAAATGGCCCATTTAAAACATTCTGAACTTCTACAAAATGCATTTATAGTAATTATGATTGTCTATTTGATTTTACAGACAGAAAGTGGAAATCAGTATCCACTAGATGAAAATTAATTCTTTCTCATAGTTCATAAGAGAGAGGGAAAACATTTTATTGTCTTAAGAAACTAAATTTGCTTTTTTTTATGATTCAAGTTTTTCTCCCCAGAACCTGTGTATCAAAAAGACAGAACCAAATCTGGTTTCTGTATGTATGTTACTAGATTCCTCTCATTTCTTTAGAAATTGGAGCACCCACAAATCCATATTCACTGTTTTTAAATGTCTTAAAGCTGATGTAGATTAGTTCTTTAGACCTTCATCAGTATTCATTGAAACTCCTATTTGCTGGGGGGGGGGGGGGGGGATCCCTTGAGAAGCTGTTTGTTTTCTGCTAAGCTGAATGTTTCCCCCTTCTCAAATCATCACATAGGCCTTGCTCTACTGCATTAAGCTCGTATTTCTCTTGTGCCCTTGTAAATATCCTGGTAAATCTTACTCTGTCTACAAGAATCACTGTAAGATCTGTAATGCCAAAATGATCTTCCCATGCTTACTTGCTGTTCACTTTCTCCTCACCTGCTGCCTGCATCTTTCCTATAAGCCCCAGAGGTTTGCATGGCTTTCCACAAGAGGCACTTCTTTAGTCACCATATGCAATGCTACATCTGTCACTGCTTGTTTTGTCTTCAGTTAAGAAAAGAAAGATTCCTAAGCAAATATTTTTCAGTGTCTTTTTAATGCTTTGGAAAATAGGAAAATCTCATGTATTATTTTGGAGAGATGATTAGCTAAGATGGGGCTGAAAAATTAGCAGTAATGGCAGGAGAGTTTCAGATTAGCCCAAGAGTATATTTAGCATATAATTTAATGCATTTTGTAGACAGAAAATAGTTCTATTTCTCAAGCTTAAATCTCAGAGTAGAAAATTAGTGTTGTAAAAATAAAGGCGATCTGCAATTTAAATATTAACTTTTAAAATACCCATTAACCCAAGCAAAATGACAAGTGAAGGCTCCATCACCTTGCCTTTTTGTTAATACTTTTTTAACATATCATCTTGTCCTCCTCCTTCACTCCCATGTAAGAGAGGTTGTAATTCTCCACTCAGAGCTTATTTGATGTTTATCACATATAGTAATTTCTGTAAAAAGGCCAAATTAAAGTATATGGCTTAATATTTTTAAGAGATGTTTTACCCAGAAAGTGTGCTTGCATAAATAGAAAATATATCATCTATTATTCTTCTTTTCTTGTAACATGATGTTCCCAAATCCTTGTTAGATATTTTGTGAAAGAAAAAGATAGAGAATTGCAAATGTTCTGCCTCAGCACAGTAATAATATGAAGCTGCTGATAATAATAACAAAAAGCAAATATGAAATATTTGGTGATTATCTAGGCTTTCCTGATGGGCTCAGTAAAAGATAACTTTTTTAATAGGGACTAATTCATCATTATATCTTCTTATACTAGTTTTCCCCATATTTTTTTTTTTTATCAGTGGATTCCAGAGAAGATTTTAAAAAACTTATCTCCTTGGGAACCATGCAAATTGACTTGCAGCATAAAATTGTGTAGGTGATTATACCAGACATTCACAAATTGAAATTAAAGTTACGGTCTTGTAGTGCCTTCTGCAAAGATAGGGAGGTAAAACCTCACAGCCATTATTGCAATACTCTCTACTTTTCCCCCTCTGCTGCGTTTTCTCCTGCTGAACATTTAAATACATTTGTATGAATACGTTTGTATGTACAGATGCACAAACACATGTACAGAGAGGAATAATCTTTGCAGGAAAGAATGATACAAGAACTTTCTTTTGGAATAGATCATAGTCTTAAATTTGCTTTAAAATGAGATGATTTGGGGCTGCATTTTATCTTTAGAGTTTTAGATTTTCCATTTACCTAGTAAGATGTTGAGGCAGAGAGAATTTGCTAGTAGTGTAATGAACCACTTGTGTTGTGTGGGTAAACTTTGATACCTGGGAAGTACTCTGCTTTGGTCGCTTTTAGACACACCTCCCAATTCTCTATTTCATTCCCAAACTTTTGTTTTCATGGAGTTGCTTATGGGAAGAGCAGCTGTTAAGATTGTGTTCCATAGAAACAAAGTAACAGAAGTTACTACTTTTGGGAAGAGTGGCTGGAAATCGTCATTGTTGTGGCTAGGCTTCACGAACGAAGATCCAGGGAGGGCTCCACCCACGCTCCTCATCAGCGCCTTTTCTAAGCGTGCTGATAAAAAGAGGATAGCAGATAGCACCCTCGAGCCNGGAAATCTGTCCAGTGGAAAAAGGACTTAGGGGTGCTGAGCCAACAATATGCTGTGGTGGCCAAAAAGGCCCACAGCATTCTGGCTTATGTCAGCAATATTATGGCGAGAAGAACTCCTGTACTTGGCACTGCTGAGGGCAGACCGCAAATCCTGTGTCCAGTTTTGGGCCCCTCACTATAAGAAGGACATTGAGGTGCTGGAGCATGTCCAAAGAAAGGCAACAAAGCTGGTGAAGGACCTAGAGCCTCAAGTCTTGTGAGGAGTGGCTGAGGGAACTGGGGTTGTTTAGCCTGGAGAAAAGGAGGCTCAGGGGAGACCTTGTTGCTCTCTACAATTATGTGAAAGGAGGTTGTAGTGAGGTGCAGGTCAGTCTCTTCTCCCAAATAACAAGTGATAGGGTGACAGGAATTGGCTTTAAACTGTGCCAGGGGAGGTTCAGTTTGGATATTAGGAGGAAGTTCTTCACTGGGAGGGTTATCAAGCATTGAACAGGCTTTCCAGGGAAGTGGTGGAGTCACCATCCCTGGAAATACTCAAAACCCATGTAGATATGGGACATGGGGACATGGTTTAGTTGTGAGCATGATAGTGTTAGCTAAACAGACCCAATGATCTTAGAGATCTTTTCCAACCCTATTGATTCTATCATTCTAAGTAGTGCAGATTCTTTTCAAGCAAACCTCTTGGTGTAGGTATTTTTCTGTTGCCCCTTCCATTTAGGAAGAGCTCTGTATTAACATCTTAAAGCAAATTTCTCACAGTCTTTCTTGTCCTTTTTTGATATTCTTCATTGTGATGCCTGTAGAGTTCTGACAACAGTTACCCTGATGGTTTGCTGAGACTGCTGCCTGTCATACTGATGAATGTTTTCTCCCTTTTCCCTGTGGTGTTCTACCTATTTGTTTCCACTTCTCTGTTGTCTTAGAGATAGTGAAGTAATGTCATTTTGTTCCAAGTCTGAATGATGCCAAGCAAAATAAGGTCCATCTACCAAGAGGTGATCCATCATACGAATCATACTGTGTCCTTGTATAACACAAGCAAGAAATCAGAGGACTCAAAGTCCACAATTCATGTGGTGAAATTTCTGGTCGAATAAGAAATATTTAGGGAAGTAGAAAAATCCTCATTAATTATTTAAACCCTCTTCTTGCCTCCCTAGGGCATAAGAAAAGATATGTTTCTTTATTAAACTCCATTTTTCCATTACCAGTAAAACTTTTTAATTGTGTCATCATGTGCTGATTTCTTGCATGAATAGCCACAGTGAATTGGAGATTTGCATTAGCAACATTAGCTGCTGCTTAATATTTCTACAGATATTATACCTGTTTTTTAAAGGAATATAACATAAAAGGTAGCTACTGCATATCCTAACCTCTCATGCTGTGGCTATTTTGATTAGTTTAGCTACAGCACAGCAGATTTTGAAGCTTTTTGGAGCATGTGTTCCATGGATTGCTGGGGCAGTGACATTTACTGCTTTCCAACTTCTGTGATTCAGAAGCCACCTCGGTTTTTTCTGTTCACTTGGTTTTGTTTCTTACTCATTCTCATTTCCATTGCATGCTTCAGACTCAAGTCTACGCCTCTTAAAAGGAAATTTGGGGGTTTTTCAAGTCTGCATTTCAAAGCTGTATCTCTTAACAGCTAAAATAGAGCTCCAGGATGGAATTTGTTTTCCTTATCAAACTGCCCTGGAACCCTGAAGCATGTGTATCTCCCTAGGACTAACCACCCCAGCATGTGATTTTTCACATTAGTACTTTGAAAGCATTTATATAATTTGGCTGAGACAATAGAGCACCTTTCTAAGCATATCTTTAGAAGAAAAGGTCCTTGCTTTCAGATCTTAAGGATTCCATTTAAGCCAGTTTATATCCTTGTAATTCTGTAAGCAAATATTTTATAACACTGAAATCGTCAAAGACTTATTATATAAGGAATCAACTTATTAGAACTGCAGATATTATTTTTCCATTATTGTTCTGAAGAAGCTAAAGCTTTAATTATTTATTCAACTTACATATATGTAACACTGAGGTCAAAGATGAAGAAAGTGAGTCTCACCTGCCTATAAAAACAGAGTCTTATACTCTTCTAGGTATGCTTTTTATTTACAGACTTGTGGTGATACTGACACTCACCTCTCCCTGGGCTGCTTTCCCCAGCTTTTTTGGAGCACTTTGTGATATTTGTAGAAGCCATTGTGCAATGGTTTAAAGTTTTGAAATGTGGGAGCCTGGGAGAGCTTGGTACCTTGTGATCCTGGAGTTAAGATAGCTGGGCACTTCCCCAAAGATACTTACAACTCCTAAATACCTTGGAGAGGTGCTGACAGAAAACCATAGCCCCATTGAAGAAGGACCAAACTTACCTGATGAGGTGAATGGCCACAGTGGAAAAGTGCTAATGTAGTACTGACTAAAGTAAATTATAAGCCTATAAATACTGATCCTAATGTGAGGCTCATTGGTGCTCTCTAGCATCTCAGCAAAATGAGTCTCAGTGTCTTCCCCTGAGCTGGGATGCCTGAGGTTCCACTTTGACCATCCATCTGCCAAGTGTGATGGATTGATAAACACCATCCACCTGTAATAAACTAATGAAGGGAGAAGTGAGCGTTTGTGATGCCTTGGATTTTTGTGAATGATCCTATAGAACCCAGAGTGCCCAATTTTATTGCAATCTGCAGAAAGACAACATCTTAGTTATAGGTTAACCTCTATAGCTGTACATAGCTGTGTGATTTGCTTCTGCTTAGCAAGTTTTGTATAGGAATCACTGTATTTACTACAACCCTGTCTTGACTTTCCCTGATTAAATATTGTTATTATATAGGTTACTGCAATAGAATTACTACATTCAAATTGCTACTCTCCCCTTAAATTGCTGCTGTCTCTTTAAACTGCTGCTTCCTCAAGTTCACATTAACCAGTGTTACATTAAACCACCACACTGAAGTCCCAATACCCAAATCCTCTTAGTGACAAACCATTGATGAGGTCTGGGACTAGGGACATACCTGACCTTGTTCTCTGAAGGAGATTGGAGGGTCAGGGTGTCTATTCTGAACCTTGTGACTGAATGGGAGTGCATTCCCTATCTCCTTTCTCCTGTCTTTAGTCATGAAGCATTGACCAGGTCTGGGACTAAGGCTAGATCTCACCTTATTCTCTGAAGGAGTTCAGAGGGCAAGGGGGTTGGTTCTGAACCTCATGACCAAATGGGAGGACATTTCCTATCCCTTTTCCCTCTATCCTTAGATACAAAACATTGACCAGGTCTGGGACTAGGGATAGATCTAACCTTATTCTCCAGAGAAGTTTGGAGGGCCAGGGTGTCTCTTCTGAGCCTTGTGACTGAACGGGAAGGCATTCCCTATCCTTTTCCTTCTGGAATTCCTTATCCCTTTTCCTCTATTCTTATCTATAAATTGTTGATTTGGTCTAAAGTTGGATCTAGCAGCACCTAGGCTCTCCTCTGAAAGTCTAGGGAGCTTACTGAAAACCTGGTAACACAACAGGAGGGCCATCCTTACCCTTTCTATTCCCAGTCCTTTGAAAACCACCCTGGACCAACTCCAAGTCACTTTTACTGTCTATACATGCACATATATTTGCATCAATATTTTAATCAAATCATCTTAATCAATTTGCTTTATAGTAAGTAACATAGTGACCTTGCCATCAAATAGAACCTCAAAAAACCTTTGCTGATTTTACTAGATTTATTAAATTCCTTTAATAAACTGTGTTACTGCCTGTATTGGAGGAGATGTAATCCACTCATTCCATGGCTAGCAGATCCTACACTAGGATCCAATAACAAGTGGTTTCAAGGGAAAGCTCTCAGTTACTCCTGTGAAAAGACTGTGAGGTGGACTGAAAATCAGGTGAATGGCCAGGTGCAGAGGGTGGTGGTCAGTGGGATTAAGTCCACTTGGAGCCCACTAACTAGCAGTGTATCCCAGGGGTCAGTACACATATGGACATACTGAAGAATGTCAAATAAGGACTGTGAAGATGATGAAAGGACTGGAACATTAATGTTATGAGGTAAGGCTGAAAGAGCTGGGGCTGTTCAGCCTGGAGAAAAGATGGCCCAGGGGCAGATCTCATCGTTCAATGTGTGCAAATATATGAAGGGAGGGTGCAAAAAGATAGAGCCAGGATTTTTTCAGTGGTGCCTAGTGACAGGACCAGACGCAAGGGGTACAAACTGAAGCAAAGGAAAGTCCCTCTGACCATCAGGACATGCGTTTTCATTGCAAGAGTAGCCAAGCACTGACCCAGGCTGTCCAGAGAGGTTGTGGAGTCTTCATCCTTGGAGATACTCAAAAGCCATCTGGACATGGTCCTGAGCAGCTGGCTTCCTTCTTGAGCAGGGATGTTGGCCAGATGACATCCAGAGGTCCTTTCCAACCTCTAGTTTTGTGTGATTTAATTATATATGGAAAAGCACATAAACATGTAAAATTTATATATATCTAATAATACTTTTAAATGTATGTGCAATTACTGCCTGTTGAATAAGTGTAGACAGAGTAGTTACAGGATTGGATTTTTGTGTCAGCTGAAATATTCAAATACTCAATTCTGCCTCTTTTGAAATATTCAAATTCTGTTTTTTGGTTGGGTTTTTTTTGTTTGTTATTT
This sequence comes from Bucco capensis, assembly GCA_013396975.1. Taxonomy (NCBI): domain Eukaryota; kingdom Metazoa; phylum Chordata; class Aves; order Piciformes; family Bucconidae; genus Bucco; species Bucco capensis. Next base: position 902,206 of record VWZO01017855.1, read on the forward strand.
TTTTTTGCAAAAGTGAAGAAATATGAGTGGAAGCTTGGGGTAATCCTTATTTCCTTGTATTTATGCAAAGAAATTCCTACTTCTACTTTATTTCCCTTCTCCCCATTTTAAAAACCTTTAAATGTGTTTAAAGGAGCTAAATGTAGAATTAACAAGAGTCATTTGGTGCATCTTCCTGACACAAGGGAGAAACAGGAGCAACTCTCCTTGGGTCCCTCTGGACAGATGAGCCTGCAGACTTGCAGCAAGGTAGGCTTTGTGGTGTTTTAAACTGTTAGCTTTATCTGATAGAGCTTATCAAGTATGGTAGCAATAGTGTTAATAACACATTTGTAGTGTCTATCTTTACAATGCAGGAAATTCAGGTAATTTCCTTTCATGAATGCTTGTGTTAATGACTGAGAAGTATAAAGGTGTGTTTACACTACAAGCAAGCATTGTTATCCTCCTGCCAAAGAACAAGTGACAAATATCCCTAAAGACTCCAAGTGTGGTGGGTATACCTAACAGCACCTACAGAGGGATGGGAAGAAGTCTGGCCTTTGTTTCCAGCTGCAGCCCAGTCCTCATGGAAACGTGTGGCTGATGGCAGGCACACAGGCTGGCACCAAGGTCCTCTTCCCCAGAGGCTCTGATGCCATCTCAGGCACAGCTGGATGAGATGCATGCAAGGCAGCTTGGACTTGAGCTGCCCTCAGAAATGTGAAGGAGCCAAAGCTGCAAGCACCAACCTAGGAAACTCAATAGCTGAGTTATGGAATGAAGAGTGCCAGGCTGCAGTAGGCAGTGCAGATTTAATTTAGATCTAACATGCAGTAAAGATGGAGTAGGCATATATATATATATACATATATCTGTGGATGTGCTCACAGAGCTCTGGCTACCCTCCTAGCTGAGACCTTACACATGCACTTATCTCCCCGACAGTCCTATGAGGCAGTATTATCCTCGTGTGAAATAACTCCTGCAAGATTACCTAAGTGGAAGATCCAGAAATTAAATCCATGTCTTCTGAGTCACAGTTCAGTGCTTTCACCTTCGATTTCAGAGTATTGCTGTTTCCTGTACAAATTAAGTTCTTAATTTCTTTCTGCATTAAGGCCCACATTGTAACGGCAAGATTATTTCATGGACCTCAGTTTGTTCATTATCATAGCACCTCTGAAACAGCTTTAGTGCAGTTTATGTGGAAGCAGTACTCATAAGAAAATGTCAAATGCAGTTTAGCTCCCTGTAATGCAGTTTAATAAGGAGAAAAGTGAGCTCTCTGTGAATAATCAGTGAGAACTGTGTGGATCACGCTTTGATAAGCTCTGTGAGGGCTTGCGGCAGTGATGCTATGGATGCACAGCTCCTGACTACAACCCTTTCAACCTCATTTGTAGCTTTTTCTACCTAACATAGTAATAATAAGAGAAGTAAACCATTCCCTTGGCTCCACATTTGCTTCTTCCCCAGCGCGCTTATTACCTGGTAAATGTTCCTTCCTGCTCTTCTCTATAAGCTTTTGGTTATCATAGTCTTAAGAAGTCTTTTTATTTCTCATTAGCTATGTCTGCAACTTTGACCACGAGTGATGACTCCTGTGGGAAGGCCATCACTGTAATGGGCAGCTAGAAAGCATAACAGTAAGAGTTTGAAATCATACTGTGGTTTTTTTTTATGGTGCACACCTGAAATGAGCTGAGTATCTCTGGCATTTTGTTAGTGAACAAGCATCTTTGTCAGAATAATAGAAAAATTTCAGGGAAGGCCAAAAGAGGAAAAGTGCATAGTGGTTTTATTGTTGTTATTGTTGGTTTTGTGGGGTTCTTTTTGTTTGGTTTTGTTTTATTTGTTTTGCTAGTTACTTTCATAGTTTTTGAAGCAGACTTTACAGAAAAATCTGGAAGTGCTTGTTCACAAAAACATGTTTGTAAAAAGGTATTGTCCTAACTTTATTAAGGTAGAATCATAGAATCCTAGAATGGTTTGGGTTGGAAGGGACCTCTGGAGGTCATCTAGTCCAACCCCCCTGCACTGGGCAGGGACATCCCTAACTAGATCAGCTTGCCCAGAGCCCTGGCAAGCCTCACCTGGAATGCCTCCAGGGATGGGAACTCAACCACCTCCCTGGGCAACCTGGTCCAGTGTTCCACCACCCTTGTGGGGAGGAACTTCTTTCTAATGTCCAGTTTAAATCTACTCTTCTCCAATTTAAAACCATTGCCCCTTGTCCTTTCACTGCAGGCCTTTGCAAACAGGCCCTCTCCAGCCTTCTTGGAAGTTCCTTTTAGGAACTGGAAGGTCACTAGCATATCCTTTGTAGACCACAAGGTATGATGCCTGGTAACTGTCAGCTATTCTGAACTTGGTTTATTTTCTTTTTTATTCCCAATAGCCTTTGGTCAAGAAAGAGGTTGAATAGACTGAGTGAGTAATTTTGTGGTAAGTGTTTAATTGAAAATAGTCAGCCTGTGGTGATCCAACTGTTCTGAACACCAAGTACACTAATAACTAAATATTTAATTGAAGTGTTCTTATTTTGAACAAATGTAATTTATAGAAAATAAAAGGAATTTTGATACATGTCATATGGGTTGAAGTGCTAACTTTTAAAGAAAGTTATTTGGAAAAGTTTATTTATGCATGTATTTTGTAAAGTGAATGAGATGTTGAGATATTATTGAAATGAAATAATATATTGGTGATCTTTAAAAAGATACTAATTTGCATGAAGGAATTCACATTGTGGAAATGTATTTTCTATTTGTTTTAGAAGTGCTCAATCTAGTTCAGAATAGAAAAATGCTAAACTCCAGGATTTCCAAAAGGTGAATTATATCTGTCTTGACACTTCATTGACTTTGATACTATTGTAAGGAGTTATCTGCAAAAAGATCTTCAATTAATGTACAATACTGAAATTTTCAAGTAAACTGAAAAGCCATTTACATTTTTATTATACTAGCACTCATTCAAAACTACACTTTGTCAAGAAATGTGGAAGGAAGTGTTTATCTAAGAAGCTTTGTTTTGATTCCATATGTCAGGTTTTAAGTTTTCTATTATCTGGCAATAAATTTCTCCTTGTATAGAAATATATGTCTTTTTAAAAGAAAAAGTACTTTTTCCAAAGTTTATAGGCAGTCACATGAAGACTTTATAAATACCAGTGTCAGCAACAGATATGGAATTATCCTATAGATAAGAAGTTTGTTTTCTAGGAAAGTAAGGAGCATTGCTGTGAGATGTTTCTGGGAATCAGAGTGTTCAATCCATAATATACTGTGTTAGGAAAAAAAGGAAGAGGAACATAATGCTCTTGGCTTGGATGGGCATACGCTTCGCTGGGTTAAAAACTGGATAGATGGCTGAATCCAAAGAGTTGNTGGCTCTCTAGAACTACCTGAAGGGAGGTTGTAGAGAGGCAGGGACTGGTCTGTTCTCTCTGGTGGAGAGTGATAGGACAAGGGGAAATGGATGGAAATTGCTCCAGGGGAGTTTCAGGCTAGACATTGGAAGGAATTTCTTTGCTGCAAGGGTTGTCAGCCATTGGAACAGGCTGCCCAGGGAGGTGGTTGTGTCACCATCCCTGGAGGTGTTAAAGAGACAGGTAGATGTTGCATTGGGGAGCATCATTTAGCAGGTTGCTAGGGCTAGGACAAAGGCTGGACTTGATGATCTTCAAGGTCTCTTCCAGCTGTAACTGTTCTATGATTCTATGGTTCTATGATTCTATAATGAAAATATGTCAAATTAATGTTTAGATAGTCTAAATAAATAGAAATGGCTTACTTACATCAATACAAGAACAATGCATAATATATGAAAACCAGTTGCTACTCTGAAATAATGTGAGGTTACACATCCTGTGTTTTGATGTTTGCAGTTAATACCATAAAGCAATTTACAATTTGATGTATCTTGTAAAAATTGTAAATTGACCCAGCAATGCTTCTGATTTATCCTTCTTCTCATTCTGACTTACGAAATGGTGTTTGCATGTATTCAAGATCTACTGCACTGATGATTCCTTCTTTATTAGCTGAAGTAATAGAAACTGAAATCACCTACCATCCATTTGTAAGCCAGTTTCATAACCCAAATGTAAAATTACTAAGGATTTTGGATGTTTATGGTTGCCATGACTTAGGGATATAGATATAACACTGAGATACATAAAGATGGCAGTTGCTGCTTGCATTACTCTTATCTCCTACTCCCTTTAGCTTGAAAAATCTCATGTTGGTGTTTTGTTGGATGTTAATATCTGAAGTTTTGTTGGGGTTTTTTTTCACTGCCTAAATGTTTTTGAAGGAGTTTTTCGATTATTAAAATGAATGTAGTACTTGGATTTTAGTAGCTAGAGTGTCTGACAAAAAAAAAAAAGGAAGACAAATATAAGAAATTTAAAGAAAATAGGTGTAATTACCCTTGTGTTTGAGTGAGTAAATATGCACTAGGCCAAAAAAAGAAAAAGAAATTGGATTGTGAGCAAACTTGCTACACTGTTGAATGAAAGTTCATATGTAGAAAAGAGCAATAAGGAGAAAAATATCTGTGAAAAACTGTACTGATGGAGTCACTGCAAGAGTGATACAAAGTGTTTCCTCAGGACATTCACACCATTTGTACTTCAATAGGATAAAGATGAAGCTTGACTTTTAATATCCCTTATAGAGTTTTTTCAGATGCTGTCATCTGTATGTCATGGAATAACCTTGTAAGCTATCACAAAATGGTTAAGATTGTTTCACACAGACACATAAGTCTAGGTTTTTGCCCAGGAGAGTGGAAAAGCAGAAGTGTGAAAATGGTTTTAGCCAGTTTTGTGCTCCATGTGAAGATGAGACAGGCACAGAACAAAGTTATGTGCTTAAAATAATGAAGGATTGCCCTTTTTTTACACTTAGCAGATGTGCCTGCCTAAAAGAGAAGGGAAGGCAACACTCTCTTGTGGTTTCACACTACAGGGTGATCTGAACTGCCCAGAAAAAGCATCTCCAAGGTTAAAACTTCAGTATCTTGGGCTCTGCATTGTTGAACAAGTGCTAGTTCTCTTGCCCTTGAAAATACACTGTATTACAGAGCTGTACTTTCAAGGCAGAATTATAATTGAATGAAATTTAAGATACCATATTTTTGAAATGTCTGCTACAATTGCTAAATGCTGAACTTCTGGTTTCCTTACAAATCAGCTTGTGGAAATTACTCCAAACTTCTCCTGCTAGCCCATTTGCCAGCACATTTCATATACAACAAAAGCAGACATACTGAACATATATAAAGTATATATTGCTTATCTTATTTTACCACTCCTAGTGTTGATTTTTTTTTTAATTCCATTTTAATTTCAATTTTTTATTCATGGCAAATTGTGAAAATATCACTATTGACACACTTCAAGTTGTGCAACTGATAAGATGAGCAGAAAAAGTAAGAGCTGAGCTCAGTTTGAGAGGTGAAGCTTTAAAAATGCTGAAAAGCATGTCCAAGTCCCATGGGAGGAGAGTAAATTCCTCTGGGTTTATAGCTTGAAATGTTGAAAATGATTTTTAAAGGTTTATTTCACCAGTTGGCTGCTCTCTACACAATTCCTTCCACGATCCTCTACTTCTTATTTCCATTCTTAATCTTTGAGAGCTACCTCCCTGGAGAATTTCCAGCATTGTATTGTAAAATGTCAAAATACAATTGGCTGGAAAATCAAGTGATAGAGAATCCTTTATATTTGCAGGTGCTTTATCAGAGTTTGCCTTTAAAAAAAAAACACCCACAACTTTTCAGTAGTTTCACTTCTATACTTCATGAAAACTTTTTTAGCAGTATTTTAGGCCAAGGATGTAGATATTTCTTGCTGTAGTTAACAGAGCTTGGAATAAGATCCCACTTCCAGGAATTCAGGAATAGATTGGAAAGCTTGGGTTTGAAGGAGATGCCACACATGTAAGAGGTTCTAATGGGTACCTGTGTTTTGTTTTTCCCAGCTGTGAGAATGATGATCTATATCCTTGTATTGAAATAAGTACTTAGGAGCAGGTGAAAGATTCATGACAATGATGAGTTATGGTTATGGGTTTGTTTACCAAATAGACTTCAATTGCTGCTGTTATAATTAACTAGGATTGGCATGAAAGTAGACAATTTATTGAGCATCCTAATCAGATGGTGTTGGTTTGTCTGTCTTACTTACGCTAGGTTCTGTGCAGATCAGCTATGAAGTAAGAGAATCCCTCCCTAGGGATTTGGGAACTATGAAATGGAGCAGATGCATGGAAGTTATAATCTTACTGGAATATTTTCACTAATGCTGAAATTTTCAGTGTCTGTACTCGTCTTCAGGCACAAATTTCCTATATCACTTCAGCGCTCACATTCTAATTCATATCTAGCTTTCAGCAGCTACTATGCAGGTATATAAACAAGCACCCATATTTCAGGAGAGACCAAATCCCATGTAGAGATGGGGACAAAATGCCTGGATTTCCTTGGGATGTTCAGCATATTCTGAAAATCTCATCCCAATTATAGGTGTTGCTAGAATTTGAAAATCTATGGAGTTCTTAGTTCAGTCTTCAACTACATCATTAAATTCCTGTTAAGATTTTTCAGCCATCAATGTAGTATAGAGAGTCTACTGAGGTAAACAAGTAACAACCTGCTGCTGTCAAACCAGACAAAAGAATATTTTAATTTTATACTAATTAATACTAAGTGCTAGGATAGTACTTGCCAGGTTTTCTTGTATCTCTCTCTTTTCTTGTTTCAAAACAATTAGACTTATAACTGTAACTTATAATCAAAACAAAATTACTGAACATATCAATTTCCAGTCCCTGGAACATAGATATTTGCATTTGAAAATAAAAATGTCAACCAGGCCAATGTCTGTCTAAGGCTCTGATCACCCTTGTTTCTTTGTGAGTGTTCCTAGTCATGAAAGTTAATGAACTGCAAAACTAGAAACTGAAGTGCCTACATTTATCAGGTCTATTTTCAGATGGAGCTTCTGTACTGGTGATATTTATTTGTTTGTGGGTTGTTTCTTTTTACTGTTTAAAAGTAAAACCATCTGTATGTGAAGCAGCATGTTTTAGGCAGAGGCTGTACAAAACAAGTTTGCTTTTTAAAAATTTATTGCTTACAGTTGTCCATGAGGTTACAGAGAGGTGGGGTTTTTTTTAGCCTGCTTTATATTTTGATTTAAAAATTAATGCAGAAACAGAGGTTATTTCAAGTCTTTTCTATTAATTTCTTGTATTGAAAAGAACAAGCTTGTGCCTAACAATGAAGGAAAATATCTTGACTGTGTTCTTAGCTGATGTTCAAAAACATCTTCTGTGTTCAAGTCTTTGAAATGGCAGAGGCCTGAGAACAACAAAATGAGGAGACAATAAAGCCCCTACCTGATTATCTAAACCTATTTTCTAAGCTAACTGAGAAGTTATTCCACCTCCTAAAGCAGCAGGTAAGGAGGTGAAATAGCCCTCTAAGCTAATACTGGTCAGAAGGAAGGTTAATATTGCTGGGACCCACAGAGCCCTTCCCCTGGGTGTGGATGGAGCCTGCAGCCCGCCAAAGGGCTTTTGGCTTTTCTCTTTCTAATGCACAGCTCAAAGAGATTTGTTACAAAACATTAATATCCCTTGGAAACTTTCATACCCATACACATGATTTCCTGAAACAGAGACATGTAAGCCTTAATATCATGGGGGTTTTCCCCTCTGGCCAGGATTCCCGCCCAAACTGCCCCAGTTACTCTAGAAAGGACTTACCCAGGGCTACTTGACTATTCTCAAGCTTGCCCCACCCATTTTTGTGCCCAATTAATTAACTAATTACCCAGCTGCCCCTTTTGCTGTCTCTGTTTTCTTGGTGTCTGTGCTGGGTGGAGGCAGCTCTGGTGTGTGTGTGGATCTGGTGGAGCAAGTAAAGGGATCAGGATAACAGCAGAAACACCACAAGGCAGAGGGAAGTGTCCTAAGGCTAACCTGGAAAAAAAAGAAAGTAAAGCAAAAATCTTCACAACCCCAGAAGGATTAACTGGGTAAGAATATTTTGATAACTTGCTTTTTTCAACACTTGAATGCTGGTTATTTTCTGACACTAGCTTCTGGTTAGTAACTGATCTTTTCCTACCAGTGGAACTTTTCTTTTTTGTTCTTGGTGTTTGGGTAATATGCGTTAGGGTCTGTATGTTGCTTTTCCTGTTGTTATTTTCATAGTGTCGTTGTTAGGTATTAATCTTATTAAATTGCTATTCAGTGGTGCTTTGTTGTTGGCATGCTCTTGTATGCTTTGTGGTTTGCTGTGTTAGTTGTTTACCTCATCAGAACACTGGTTTGCCTAGTTTTGTGCTTTGACACTAAATGCAAACCAAACCTCAAGACCACGTGAGGTGATAGGAGTAGTTCCTGTAGTTTCTAACAACTGAAGGGGTGTGAAGTGAGCAGCTGCTGCTCCTTTGGTGTAGCAGTGGTGTAGGCACATTGATTTAACTAATTTAGATTAATTTATTGGCCTCATCTGTAGAGGAATTAAGGTTTCTTTTGGAGTTTCTTTGGATTAAAAGTTTTTGGTTGTTTTTTTTTTTTAGCTTAAAGCCAATAAGTTCCCTATGCTTCTGTTTTGGTAATTGATTGATTTTTCCCATGTGTTTCAGAACTATGATTTGAAAGCCCTATGAAACAAAACTTCAGAATTTTGCTGTGTAAACAACTGTAAATCAACTTTAAAGACATCTTTAAGATGGTTGGTAAAATTTTACAGGAATCAGTGGCTGACAGATACTCTCCTGGCTTTTCCAAGCACTGTTATTTTAATGTATCCCTTCTCATAAAAATATCTGTCTTAATAAAAGATGTCCTTATTTATAAAGCTGCTTTCAAAGGCAGAGGTACGGTCAGGCAGAAAGCGAGCAGCACTTTTTATTTCACCCAATCAGAAATATCACTGATGCAGTTCCATGTAGTTCTTTAAACTACAGTAGGGAGCTTCCTCTAATTGCTCTGAAGCACAATATTGAACTCTAGTGTTATTGGCTGGTTTCACGGAGGAGGTAGGGAGGCAATGAAACTTTTTGTGTGCTTTGAACAGTGATTAAATAGATCAGTTACCTCTCAGAAGACAGATAGAGGCAGAGAAAGGACAAATAAGACAACAGTAAGTGAAGGAAGATTGATGGCCATTGAGCTCAGTTAGAGTTTTCTTCCTAAAAATAACTTTGGGTTTCTGAAGAGTCAGGGGAAAATTAGGAAAAAAAGGTTTTAGTGTTATATCCTGATGTACTGGCAAGCAGCTCAACACGCATGGAATTCATTGTGCCTCACAAAATGGAGGGGGGGTGGGGGCAGTTTGGAATCTGCTTAGTCATTGTTTATAAGCAGCAGAGGGTTTAGGCGGGAAAATTAGAAAGCAAGGACTCACCTGTGCACAGCAGTTAGATCCATCTATGGTTAGTTGTTTACTCAAACCTCATGACCCTCAGATTGGCGGGAAAACTGTGTGGGGTTTTAAACCCAGGCATAACAAGTATAAAAGGGGCTGTGTGTGTTCAATAAATGCTTTTGATGAATAGAGAACATTTTATATGCTATAAAAATGAAACAGTAATGCTTGATTGAATAGCTTTTGGGTCCTGACTTTTTAACTCACTAGCTGTTTGACGTATGGGTTTGCACTGCTTGTCTGAATATTGGGCCCTTTGATACTGGAATGTCCTTCAACTCCATTTTGTGTNTTCTATGATTCTATATCTTGCAGTGCAATGGATGTCATAGCCTGATGTAATAGTGCCCTTCAACATAGGTGATATTGTGTGCCCTTGCAACTTAGCGTATGATACAGTACTTCAGTGTGCTTTTCATGGGAATATCTGTGACAGTCTGCACTCCAGCAGTTATTTATAATTCCATTACACAAGGTCAAGTGTGCATTTGCAAAAAGGGCCAACCCAAAGACCTTCAATTCAAATGCAGACAAGGAGGTGCTCTAAACATGATCCCTTAAGAGGGTAAAGTCAAGACAGAGTCCAAGAAGTAGAAAACTTGAAAGCAAGAGATGATGAGGATAAACAAGGTTTATAAGACTTCTAGGTTTGTTTTTTATAGGTTTTAATTTATTTGTTTGTTTTCTTCAAAAGACATGTTTTGTCTTTAAAAGGTTGTAAAGAAAAACTCTTTGGTTTAATGTCTGAATTTTGTAATGGAGTTAGAGTTGTGTGACCTTGCAGTTGGGAGCTTTGGATACAGGTGAAACTGGGTTGTACACAGTCATGCTTGGGGATGGAGGATGAAGGAGAAGGGAAAAGAAAATATGGAAGAGAATCAAGTTGGGACTATGGTGGCATTAACTTAAGTAGCCATTGAAATTTTATGAGTGCATTCTTTTGAGAAAAGTTCTCAAAAGCCATCTGAATTAAATAGTAGATTCTAAGTATCGTAAGAGAATTTCTAGTCCATGGGTATTCTTCTCAAGCTATTTTCATGTTCAAATGATACTTAGCCTCATCTCTTTAGGATTGGTTCCTGTCATATTTTAGTGTCACTTCTTGAGCTCTTCATCCTCTTTAGACTTTTATCAACTGTGGTGCAAGACTGTAGCAGTAGTAATTTAGGAATGCTTTTTGATTGGATTGACATGGGAAAATTGCATTTTTATCTTTTTTTTTTACCCTGAAAAGTATAATGTCCTATAATATAGCTTTATTTTTGGTGATGAATAAAATTAGAGTCAGATGAAGATAACTTCCAATAAGAGGTAACTGTGACTTGATTTCACATATATCTGTGAAATTTGGAATAGCTAAATAACAAACTGTGGCCATTGGTTAGTAAAGGTGATGCTGAGAAATGGATCAACAACAGAGGAGGAGTTAGAGGTTTTCCTGTATTGTCACATTCCAGGTAACTGTTTAAAAACACACATGCTGTGACTTCCCCAGTATCACAAATTTGGAAATGAAAGCTTTCTTAGTGTGCAAGTAGTGGCTCTGGTAGCTACTGAAATTAGAGTTCAGGAAAAGCAACTTTTGTTCTACTTTGTTTTTTTTGCCATTTTTTGCCAATCCCTTTCTTTAGGACAGATTGAACAAAATGCTCTATAAAAAGCATTCTGGGGAGAGTGGGAGCACAAAATCCACATGGAAAAGGCATACCCATGAAGCAGGTTATCACATAGGAGCAGTTATAACTTAGAACTATAGCTCTGAAAGGCTTATTATGTGGAATTGTGATAATAAATCATAGTAAATTTCCTTAGCATTTAAAGCAGTTTTTAAATACTGTACTTGTGTAAGCTTTTTTGAAAGTCCTGTGGGAATTATTTCATGTTAAACTGAGGACTTTGGTATTTTTAATGAGCTGGGGGTATGTGCAGAGTGGTTTGGCAGTATTTCAGTTTTTGTAGATTACTTGGATCTGTTAATTAATACAGCCCATTGAGACCTTTTCCTGAAGATTAATAGGTTCCCTGAAGAGTAACATTCTAAATGCTGGAGATAGGCAAGACTTTTGAGACTGGTGCTGTTTTAAATTATGCCAAAGTTTACTAGATTAAACATTATCTGTTGATGGGAGGAGAACAGAAATTCACAAGGGGCATGGTAAAGATAAACCACCTATTTATACTAATTTTACTTTTTTCCCCTATCTAGACAAAATATATAATTTTTTAGATAGCATGAAGATTTAGAAATAACCAAGTGGGAGGGAAACATTTCGGAATAAAGCCTAGAAGGAATACTCTGCCCAAGAGGAGAAGTACTCCATACATCACCTGGAGGGTTATCCTCCCCCCATCTAGACATCTGGGAGTCTTCATAACATAGATATGAGGATGGAATCTGCACTAGTCTTGAGCAGGCTGGCAGACTGAGTGATGCTGGAGGCAGTTGGAGCAAGAAACTGAGCCCATGCTAATATGGGGGAGCTAGGGGTTTATTCTCACTTTTAGGAAATTTAGTGGTCCAGACTTCTTTGACATCCACTTTGAAGCAGCATCTTTGCAGGAAGATTTCCACTTTGAACCATGACACAAATTAGTATTCTTTGCCAGTCATAAACTAAGCAGTCTTTCAATCCTTAATTTACTATTAAATAGACTGTGAATTGTTGATGTGATCTTTAAATTTATCCACATTACTGTAATCATGCCTTGATCTGTGCTCTCATCATTTCCAATCAGTCACCACTGTTGCCTTGGAAAAACAGGAGTAGAACTTGATGATCCTTGTGAGTCCCTTCCAACTCAGAATATCCTCTGATTCTGTGCACTGTGTAGTATAACATAATGTCATCTTTTTTGACATACAGAGAATACCTGAACAATGCTTAGAGGCTTGGCTTACAATGCCTTTCAAAGTTTATATTCTTTACTTTTGCTGTTCATTGTCAAAGTCTTATATCAACTCTCCTGGCCTTCTACTTTCTGTATCATTTTCAAGTTTTTAGTCAAATCTTGCTCTCGGGCAGTCTGCAAAGGTGGTTTGTTGTTCATTTTTGATGACTCAAGTTTTCCTATGGAGTACATGTCAAGCACTTCAATTTATTCTAGTCTAATTTACAATGAAGTTTGAAGACATTAATCCCTCTTCCTTTTGCCTTTCTCCCTGCTGATGTTTTTTTTCCATTGTATATAACTTCTTTGACTTTTTGGCCCTTTTGGTTTGATTTCGATTCTTTGGGTTTTTTCCTGTTGGTTCTGCACTGTTAAGCTACAGATAGACTAAAGAGGCTTGAATAGTTTCATTTACATGTCCTTCTTGTATGTCTGTTTGCTTCCCTCTCTCTTGTGGAGGTCAGGTCTGTTCTGAAACAGCATCCCACTGTTCTGCAGAGAAGAACAAGGAACACTGATAGACAGGGTTGTGACAAGTATAAGTGCCTTTTAAGTACAACCAGGTCTCTGGGCTTTTTGAGCACCTCAACATTAATTTTGCACTAGGAGCTGCTCTTTGCTGTCCTTTCTGCCTTTGAAATGATTTTTGGGGAATATACTTTTGAGCACACACAGATGCTTATCAGTTTGAAAGCCATCTTTTCTAGATGAAGGATAGCCGTTTGCTGAGCTGTGCTACCTCTGCTGAAATGAAGTCATATGAGGCTCTCAGGTACTGTCACTAACTTTCATACTCTTTTAATTTAGTACTATGGTTTAACTTGTATCATCAAATTTAGAATTGAGTTTTTTGCACTAACTTTGATTTTATGACCTACCTGTACAATTAGCAGAACCTTGCAGCTGAGTGAAGGATTCCAAAATAGTGGCCCCAGTTTTAAGGTTGATATTTAAGATATTAATTTGCCATGAAATTCCTATATTTCCAAACCTTTTGCACATCCTAAATACCTGCTGCTTCCCAAGTGATTTACTCTTTTGCTGAGCAGACTGACTGACAGTTCTTACCCTGAGCGAAAGGAAGAATCAGGGAATGCTTTTTTTCTTGGTCAGGAGGCACTAGCTTTAATGCAATTCTCATTCCATGCTGTTACAAGCCCCACAGAGTGTTTTATGTTTCTTCTTGCATTTGAAACTAATAGAATAGTATTAGTGGAAGGGGATTGAATGATAAATGAAAGCTCTTTCATTATAAAAATTGGATGTCCAGGGCATTTAGGAACTTCTGTGAATTAAACAGCATGAAACGTATAGGAGTTGAAAAATCTCAGCTTCTTATCCTGAGAAAATGGGAAAGATTACAAAATTCAGGTGGTGAGATATCTGTTAACAAGATAGTTTGGGCTATATAGACTTTGGGGTTGGCATTCTGAAGAGATATACAAATTTGATGTAAGAAATATCTTGCCAATATCATAGGGGTGTTTGGTTGGAAGGTAAGAATGTTTGATAAAAATCTTTATAATGCTTATCAGTATGAAAGTTCTGCTTAATTTAATTTCATTTCATTAAAATAGAAGTTCTCCAAAGTCTTGTATCTGGAGACTTGCTCTTGCAGATGAAAGATGCATGTTGCTTTTCAAATGATGATAGTGGCTTTAAGAAGCAGAATAGTTTGTTCTGTCATTCAGTGGCATGAGTAGGGAATATACAATCCTGAAGCAATTGTTCTCTTGCTTATAATCCATAAACCCTTTGATCACCAGAGATTATTTGCAGTAAGCCTATTCTAGTGGTTTTGGTTCTTGTAATTATAGTAGAAGTTTCATGGAATTGGCTTGATTTTTGTCTCTCTTCTTGTTGTTGTTGTTGCTTTAAGTCTTATTTTATGTGAATGAGAATCCTTTCTTCCAGTAAAAAAAAAAAACAACAAAACCCCTAACCAAGAGAAGAAAGCTACTGTGCAGTGAAATTAGAATGCAAGGGAATTTTTTTCCCCCTGTTTGCTTTTAAAATCTGTGAGTTTAATTCTGACTTTATAATTGTGGAACTCGACAGCATTTCTGCTAGTAATTCAGTTTAGCTAAGGACTCTTCACTGTGTTTGAAATTCAAACCTGTGTTTTCTAGTTTAGAAGTCCACCATGTTTTGATGACCTTTTTGCCTTTTTTACCTTTTAGACTTTTTTGCTTTTTTTGTTCTGCTGATTCCTTTAAGAGTTTTATGCATTATTACTACTTCTCCCCCTACATGAGTAGACTTTTTTTACCTTCTTAGTAATTCATGTTGTATTTTAATCTCTGTATTTGATTTTGGGGTTTTGTTGTTGGTGGTTGGTTTACCTTATTTAGGTTGGAGGAGTTTGAGTTCTGTAAGTTTGTGTTAATGTATTAATATGCTCCATAATGACCACTGGAATTAAACCACAGTGTTCCTTACCACTACAGAAGTCAGTTTAATGACAGTTTGGAGTTGATTGCCAGAACACTGGTATGTTGTTAACCCTGTGACTTCCCAGAAAGCCATCCAGTCCCATGTCTGCATTGTAGCAGTGTTGCCTTAGGCTTCATTTGGCTTGAATAATTTGTCATGTAGTGTGATGAATTGTCTTATGCTAATAAGTGGATATGTGAAAATTTACTTCTCTTTTAACTATATTTTTTTCATCTATTTTAAATTGAAAGGCCCTGCATTTATAGATCTTGGGTAAAGGTCCTGTAGAACTTGGCAGTGTGACCTTTCCTTCATTAATTATTCTTTATATTAGTGCTGTTTTAATAACCTAGTCATACAAAATAATACAATGTAATCTAGGTTTTGACAGAAAAGTCACCTGATTTTTCATGTCCTTTATAAACCTCCATGAATTCAAGTTTTTTAACAAGTTTGTAACAAGCATTTTAAACAGCTGTTGCTGGATTAAAACTTGACTGTATGCATTGCATAGTGAAGGGAATTAAATGGAATTTGGAATACTTCACTAATGGGAAAAATAATCTAATTCTTGTTGAAAATTGAAGATAGACTTCCAGTAATGCCACGATTTCACTTAACATCTTAATGCCTTTCTGCTCTCCCAAAAGGCAAAAACTCAATGACAAATGATAGAACTGCAGTCTCTTTTTACTTTATGTCGTGCCATTATCAGTATTTTATTCTAACACACTGACATTTCTTGCATGGTGCAATAACCTCAGTCAGCAGGAAATGCACAAAATAAATAATTGCAACTTCTCCATTAGCATAGTGTAGTTCAGTACACTACAAGCTGAATAAAATGAGAAGAATTAATAGAGTTACAGGCAAAAGCCCCAGAGCAATGATGATTCAGGGATATTAAATTAACAAGTAATTGCATTAAAAGTCACAGTCCTGGCTTAATTCACAATATTTTTCTTATTGCTGAAGTGTAGGCTCCTGTATTTCTTGTATTCTTGGGCAGTGGAGCTTGATTAGAAAGTGTTCCACTACTCTGCAGTGTGACCATACTTTTAGTTAGTTCCCATCTGTAATTGTAACGCTGACAGCAAATTAATATCTTAATGCCAAAACTGTACCTAGGGCAATCTTATTTTGGACAAGAATATTTCAGTACTGGATACCCTGTAACTAGAATTATCTTCCCTAACTTCAATGAAGTGACAGGTCCAGACCAGTTTTTAGACCAGAACAGGGCAGGATGAGGTAGTCTCTGAAGACATCTGCTGCTCTGAAATGAATGGAGATTAGAGTGAGATGGAGGGTAGGTCTCTTCTCCCAGGTTACCAGTGAGAGGACAAGAGGAAATGGCCTCAAGTTGCAACAGAGGAGGTTTAGAATGGATGTTAGGAAAAAATTTCTTCACTGAAAGGGTTGTTAAGTCCTGACCCAGGCTGCCCAGGGAGGTAGTGGAGTCACCATCCCTGGAGGTGTTGAAGAAATGTAGAGATGTTCTATTTAGGGATGTGGTTGATTGGCATGTTAGTGATAGGTGTGATTGGACTTGATCTTAGAGGTCTCTTCTAATATTAATGATTCTGTGATTCAGTGGTAACTGCTCTCCCATGCATCTCTGAGCTGTAGTTCTCTGCAAAGTTTGGTAGCTCAGAGGCACAAGAGGACAGAAGCATCGCAGTCTAGAGCTGCTCAAAAGCAAACATAACGAGTCTCTGCTGGTGTCTTCTGCTGCACCAACATTGAGACTATGGATGGATCATCTCTCCCATCTGGTTTAACACCACTGTTCAACAGAGAATTGTCCTGCATTCTTCCAACTAACACAGCAGCACACCCACATGACCAAATGTCTTTGGCCAGATGTTGTTTCTAGGATTAACGAGCTGTCAGTAGAACATTTTACTACAATTGAATTAGGGCTTTATTTCTCCTCTTAGCAAGAGTTTGCAAGAGTAAACAAGCAGAAGAGGAAAGAAATTGGGAAGGAAGGCGAAATAAACTTGTGTGATGAGCAACATAAGTCTTTTAACAGTATTCATACCTACTGCTTGCTTTTATTTCCTGAAGAAAGAGATTTATGAAATGATTTGATGTGAGAGCATGTATGTGTGTTTGTTACTGTACTCAGTTTAGATATCAGTGGCCACAAAAAAAAAGTTTAGAGACAAAATAGATGATGAAAAGTATACAAATAGGGAGAAGTTGCTCTGTGATCCCATGTTTATTGCTGGTAGAGAATCCATGTGATTAAGAGATCTTTACCAATGTCAGAAAAGTTGAAAAGAAATAGAGTCAGGTTTCTTTGTGAGTGATGAAATGAGGATTTGTAGAGAATGGGGCTTTGTAAATTCCTTTTCTCCTGAAAATGCTGTTGTTTTTGCATGTACTGTATTATTGTTGAAGTCTTTCAATAATTGTATCTTTGTTTTTCAAATACTGGAATTTTTTAGAAGCTTTCTTTTCATGTAGAACTTTAAAGTAGAGTAAAGGAAACAACTTACTGAAATTGAGCAAGTAAAGGTGACATACCTTGAAGAACTTCAACAGTTTCTGGCCTGTACCTGTGTATGGTTCTGTTGATGTATTTTGACAAAAAGTGTGTCATGTTGGCTTTATAGATTTTTGGCAGAACATGCCAGGTTAGCCCACTCAGGGTTATTTAGTTAAAAAAAACAGGTATTTCTGTTTCCTATGCTACACAAAAATGGAGTTGCTGTACTAGTCACTTCCATTCCTCATGGAAGTTCAGTTTTCAGACTTTGAAAGTCACTTCTATTCTATTTCATCTATTTTCTTTGCTGCAAGGGTTATCAGCCAGTGGAACAGGCTGCCCAGGGAGGTGGTTGAGTCACCATCCCTGGAGGTGTTTAAGAGACTGGTAGATGTTGCATTGTGGGGGCATCATTTAGCAGGTTGCTAGGGCTAGGACAAAGGCTGGACTTGATGATCTTCAAGGTCTCTTCCAGCTGTAACTGTTCTGTGGTGATTGATTCATTGATTCTGTGGTGATTCTGTTTCCATGTGCTTCCCTTTAGTGTCTCATATCTAGGATCAAGAAATGTTTGAAGTTACAGACTAAAAATCTACAGTATGCGTGGCTGTAGCTTGGATGCCTTCTTCAAACTTGACATCTTTTGAGCTATCAATGTGCAAACAAGGAATGACCAACTCCACATGTTTCAGTACCATGCTATTTCTTGTGTGTTCAACTAATCTCCAGGCACAGTCTGAAAATCTCTTGGGGTCTCCTGTGGCCCCTGGTGCGATAACTGTGCTGACAGCAGAGGGAGCATTAAACTTGTTGCCCACAGTAAAGTGTGGGGANATACTCACTGTAAATTGTGTTCCTGAAACATTTAGTTTTAAGTCTTAATATTTTGTTTCTTTCATGCTTATGTGTGTGAGTTAAAACATTGTCCAGAAGTTTTGTGTAGACCTGTAGAGTCACTTCTGGAGCCCTAAAGTAGAATTGAGTAGTTTTCTTAGTACACTTTTGTTATAGTGTTTTTGTCGTTGTTGGCAAAATGGTTCAAATATTGCCAGAATTGAATGCAACATGCAACAATTTGGTATCTTATCTTTGAGTTATTGGTATTTTAGTTTGAGACCTGGTTTGCAGAAGCCCTGACTCATTGTGTTATTGGATTTTTGTTATACTGCATGAATCAGGCAGTGACAGATCTTGTTTGTTCTTAGGTTTTACTGAAGTGAGTGGGGTTTCTTTATGAGGCAGTATAGGTAACTCTTTCTTAACGTATTTATATGACTCACTTTAGCATGGTCCTGAGAAAATTAAGGATGTGCTTATACTCTAAAATACTAAACCTTCTAGATCTGCTAAATGTTGCTCTTGATACTGCTTTTAGGAGTATGTGAACTGCAGTCTGGTAGTGATGTTCCAGCAACACTGGAGCAGTTTGTATACAGCACCTTCCTGGTAAAAATGCAGCCCAGACTGCTAGTGACAAATTCAGCATAATAACCAGCTGCCCTCCCTCCTTTCAGTTTTATTGTTGATACAAAGCCCTGGGACTAGTCTCTCCAAGCCTAATAGTTTGCTCATAATGGTGCTGCTGTTAGTGGCTGTGAAAGACAGGTATGTATTTTTATTTCTGAATAAATAAGAAGACATTATCTTTGTCTGTTCAATGTCTCTAGATTGACAGTCCACAAAGGAGAAGAATAGTGTGTTAAATGGAAAATGAGACAAGTTTTGTGCATGACACTTCTTGCCTAGCCCAGTGCCTGCATCTCCACCCATACTACCTGCTCCATTACTTTTTGTGACAGGACAGATGTGCAGTCTCTTGCACGAAGCACAAACACATGTGTTCATGTACTTCTGTCCAGAAAGGCTCCTGCCATCTCTGGACACAAAGATTAGTCCATGAAAAAGGTTTTGCTCAGTGATGAGTGAAGTCTGGCAATGTTCCACTCTATGCTGAAGAAAACACAATGCTTTTGGTAGCTGGAAGTCATCTGATGTAGTATCTCTGTAGGGTAACCAGGGTCTGTATTTTGGCAGAGTACAGTGCTGTAAGTATCTTACTTAAATATGTGAACCAAGATTTTTAGCAGTGTGGTTTAGGTCTGCACTGACTTATAATAAATAAGAAAGGTAAGTTGATATAATTAGTTTTCAATACCTAGCAGGATTTCAAGCAGTGTTGTTGGTCAGTCCCATGAAACAGGCCTACTGGAGATAATGTGGAATGCATTGCTTAGTTCTACTGTGGGATCTCTACTACAGTATGCCCTGCTGAAGGTAATTTTAAGTAAAGGTTTGTTTGATTAGTGAACACTTGTTTAAAGGAACAAAAAATTGTGTGATGAGTGCTCAACTCTGAGTGTATGAGTAGACTAAATTGAATTTTATAACTGAGTGATAATTATGAACAAATTGCTGTTCTTTGTATTTTTTGATGGAACTCAGCACAGAACATTTAGGCTGTTCTCTATTGACAAAAAAAATTACAGTTAAAAACTTTATTTTTGTGTGGCTTCTGAATGATTATGAGTGCAACAAAACTGGATGCTATACTGGATCTTGTAGAACAATGATGCCTTCATGAAAATGGTAAACTACTAGAGTTAGACAAACTCTAGTGTGGATCTTGGAAGAATTTAACCTGTGAATGGCAATTTTAGCCAAAATCCAGAAATATATGGATTTCTGAAGTAATGGTTTGAAGTGGTGTGTCCATCTCTGTCTGATTCAAACCCAAGTGAATCAAGGGCAAGAGAGCTCTGAGTGATGCCTGGGCACCAGCACAGCCCTTTGTGCTGCCTCTGGCCAAAGGACATGTGTGGCCCTAGCTGACCATGGGGACTACTGAGGGTGCCTGAGTAGATCACAGAATCATAGAATGGTTTGGGTTCTACCATAGAATAGTAGAAGGGACTTCTGGAGGTCATCTAGACCAACCCCCCCGCAGTGGGCAGGGACATCCCTGGCCAGTAGGGATCTGTAACTGCTCTTTCTCTTTCTGGCCCTAAAGAGTTAATATTATAAGTTGGCTGTGCTGAGATGGTTTTTCTTTTGTTGGAGTAACAAGTGCTGTAACAACAGCAGTGCTTTTAACTCTGTTATCATTGCACAGATCTCCTCCTGCACTTCCAACAGCTGTTTTATGTAAATTGTGTTGTAAAACTTTACTGTTAAAAACGATTTTGGCCTGTTATTTTTCATGGGGATTTTGTTGTTTTTCTAAGAGAAGAAAAATGGGAGTATAGAGGAGAGTTTCTCCTTAGAAACCAGAATCAAAGATGGTGTTTTGTTCTTTACAGCAGTGTGACTGCACTTCATTATTCTGTTTCTCCATCACCAAGGTTTTTCTGACCTTAAAAATGGGGCCAGGAGCTAAGTTTCTAATATGGCAAAACTCATTTCAAATCTAGATATGTTACTTTGTGCTGTCATTGGTGACAGACTGCTCTACAAACATTTATGGTTTCAAGGCTGTATCTTTGTCATGTTTTAAGTGCCATCTATATCTTCTACCTACTCTTCTGTAGCTCATCTTTTCTGGGTGAAATGACCACATATGAATTTAATTCTGTTGAATTCTGAACTGGTGTTTTTCAGGGTTGGGTTTTTTTGTGTGTTTTACTCATTCAGGCCAATTTCTCTTTTTTTTTTCCCTTTTCATTGCCATTCTATCTGATAAGCAAACTATAGCAGGTGTGATCATTGATTTCAAAGTACAGTGCTATAACCAAGGTACATGGTAGAGCTAAGTCTGCCCATGTAGAGATGCAGTGCCTGCTCACAGGCTGCTTTGCAAAATCCAAATGGTTTATTGATTAACAATTTGATATCAAAAATATTGATCCTGGCAGAGTAGCAGGTGAACTTATAATAATTTTATGCTGCAAAAGTGGCTTATGTACTGATCCAATAGTTTTATTTCTAGCAGGACCCCTCTCCTCCCCTCTCCCCTTTAAAAAAAAACAACAATCCATTACTACTGGTAAAAATTTCTTGTTTCAAGACTTGATTTTTTTCACTTCAAACTCTGGAGTCCAAATCTAAGGGAGTTATAATGCTGGAGAGAGGGAGGCAAGGCAAGGCAGAAATAAGTTGGTTCATACAATGTACATTTTTTGCCATATTTTAGGGGAATGTTTGAATTTGCTGTCATGCCCAGAAGGAAACATTTTTATCATTCTGTTACTGTTAACTGGTTCTCGGTATTAGTTCNTCAAATAATTTTAACATTAAAATCAATGCTAGGGTTGTGCATTTGGCTTGTATTAGCCACACCTATCATAAATCTTTCTCCTGTGGCAGAAGACATTTCATTTCCATTAAAGGAACACTTCCAGAGTTCCAAATTTAAAACAAAATCATGAAAATGAGATACATTTACCTTTACTTAACTGATGTGTAGCTATTGGTAGTAATGGGTAGTTATTAACAAACCAACATTGGATATTTTGTAAGCATCATTTCAAGATACAGTAGTGAAGGGTAGATATTAAAGGGGCAGCAAACACTCCTGCATTATGGTTTAGACTTAAGAGTAAGTGCAAGTTGAAGCTGGAATTCTATTTTCATTCTTGGCACTGATTTGCTGTTAGTCTGGGAAACAAGTGAATGTACACTTCTGGATGCAGTATTTTAAAGAAACCCAACAACTATAGAAAGTAAGAAGAATTAATCTAAGATGTACAGAAAATTCTGAAAGCATAAAAAGTTGTTAAAATTGTTTTTTTTACAAGTGATATCTTGAGATTCAAAAACAATTAAGGAGAACCTAATGGAAACAGAGCAATTTGAGAGAGATAAACTGGCTGCAATAACTCATACTGCTTATATGAGTTTGAGGATCATAAACTCACAAAATACTATTCAGGAAGTGAATAATCATAATTCTTTGTTAGGTCAAAGACTGAGGGTTCCCCCCCTCCCATACTTCCTGGAACTGTTTGTGCATCTCTCTCTCCCAGTAGATATTTATGGATATTCTGTTTCTTATTTTTGTGGTGGTTTTCTCATGAATGAAGTATAAAAAAACTAGTGATATGTTTACAGGAGGGAGCTGTGATATACTCTAAATACCAACAAATTTCAAGATGTGTGACTAAAAAGATGGGATGTGGGCTTAAAGGCTCCCTCCTTCTGTAGATTCCCCTTAGAATTGCAGCTGACTGGTGTCTCAGCACATGTCTCTGTCAAGTGACTACTTTAGTAACTGGCTCAAATAATAAAGTACCTGCATTTTCCTTAAAAGTATATTTCAAAGTTTAATAGAGGGTTAATTGCAGAAGTTTTATTGTTAGAGAGTACTGTGGCCACCTTTTGAAAAGGATGGTGTTCTGATTATAGTTTCATTACATCTGAAATAATGGAATCAGTCTGAGCTAAGGAAAATGTTCTTTTACAACTCAATAAATTAGTATCTTTAGTATCCATGCATAAGTTTGATTTCCACTAATCATCAGCTGAAGTACCATATTGGCAGGAAAATCATGCTTATTGCTGGCTTTTCTGCAAATGAAACTCCACAAAGTAAGATTAAAAGACTGAGTTTTGGCAAACTTACACCTACATGTGTGTGCAATTGTAAGCAGATTAGCAAATCACCTGTAGAATATATTAATATTCCCCAACAAATGCCTTTCTAGTAAATCTGTGTTCAGTGAAGTTATAGTCCTTAGGGATCACTTAGTATTTTTATTAATTGCCAACTTTATAACTCCATTCCTTCAGCTCTGCAATCATTAAAACTATTAAGCAAAGTGTATTTGTGATTGTGAATAGGGATTTCACTAATGAAGCCCTTTAATGTAAAGGATATGCAAAGGTAGCAAGTTTTGGATAACATGTCCTCTTTTTTTTTTTTTTGGATCCCACAGCTTTGCTGCTTTTAATCATGAAATGGGTCAGAAGCAAATGAGCAAATCACTCTCTTAGGAAATTTGTTTTAAATCATGAACTTCGTGTACTTTGTGAAATAAAGAGTTTAAAATAAGTACCACATTGAATGCATCAAAATGGCACACAAGTGATTTAAAAGACCTTCAGTTATTTCATTTCCTCTTTTTATCCTTTAATAGACCATTTATGTGTCTTCCACTACTTATTATCAAAAGGATGGCTTCCTCATAGTAATATAATGCTTGTTTAACAGGAAATTGAATGTAACCTACCAAAATGTAGACCTAGGCTAACATTTATTAACTCTGCTATTTGGACAGCTGGAAAGCTTTTAGTGTTATTTTTGCAGAGGTGTGCTGTCCTCATCCAACATTCATGAAGACTTTAGATAATAAAACTCAGAAGTGCAAAAAGGGACGTTGTGGTAATGCTTTCTGCTTTTCCCTGGATTCCATTGGAACAGTTAAGCTTAGAGAATCACTTGCCACAAAGCTTGTTATCCAAAGTACTTTCATTCTGCAAGGAGTATGAGCAATATAAGTTGCATGGCTGAACAGTAGGTGTGCAAGAGCCTCTCCAGTTCCCATTGGAGTGAGAAAAGCCAGTAAATTTGACTAGCTGAATTTTGGGGTGAGTGGTAAGGAGACAAACACATTAACAAACAGAAGTGGTATGTGTTCTATCATCCTTGTTTCACTTACAGACAGGAGGTGGTCTTGCTAATATAAGAGTACTTAATTACAGTGGGGGCAAGAGCTGGCTTTTATGCTCCTGTTGTGACTTATTGGTGTTACCCTCCCTGGAGGTGTTCAAAACACACGTAGATGTGGTACTAAGGGACATGGTTTAGTGGCTTGGGGTGATAGCTTGATGGTTGGGCTTGATGATTTTAGAGATCTCTTCCAACTGATTCCTGTCATTTTCTGTGAAACTGATTCGTCCAAGTAGCATTAAACTCATTGCCCACGGTA
>VWZO01017858.1:5334-29842 GCA_013396975.1 Bucco capensis
GCCCCCTAAACTTATACAGAGCATTACGTGTATGAAATGGAATACTCGGTCAGTTTGAGGTCACCTGCCTTGCCTGTTTCTTTCCTATAGGTGTGGACTCTCACCCTGCACACCCCCTGACTTCTCAGTAGAGCCACAGAAGGTTTACATTCCAATTCTCAGGCTGTAACCCGAACATTCAGGCTTAAGCTATTAGAAGCTGATAATGTTTTTGAAAACATACTGCCAGCTTTCAGAGGAATACAGTCACTTTTAAAGGAACCCTGGCTAGAAGCAATACCATCTTAGCAGAATTAATTCTGCTCCAGCCCAAACCAGGACAGTGGGGGTATGTTTTCTTTGACCTTCCTTTTTTTCATTGATGTATCTGTAGAATCCCTTTTTATTCTTTGCATCCTTTGCCTGCCAGTATAAGAAGGATGTGGATTTATTGAGTGAGTCCAGTGTAGGGACACAAGGATCATCAAAGGGCTGGCTTGTCTCTCATACAATGAGAAACTGACAGATCTGGGATTATTTAGCTCAGAGAAGAGAAGACTTGGGGCAGGGAAATTTTGTCACTGCTTACAAATATCTAGTAGAACGATGTAATGAAGACAGACCATGGATCTTCTCAGTGGTGCCTAGTTAACAGGAATGATGCCACAAACACGAGCCGAAACAAAGAAGTTCTTTCAGATTATAAGAAAAACCTGCTACTGTGAGGATGGTTGTAAATACCTGATGAATGAGAAGACTTAAATACAACTACAATGGTAAGATTACATACAGTAAAATCAATATATTCTGTTTGTTTGTATTTTTATTCTAAACGTTATGAATCAGACCATCTACTTGAGCAACACAGTTAACACTTTATCTTTTTATTATGTAGTTTATGATAAGACTGGTAATGGTTCCATAGTTAGCACATTGTCTGAAAAAACAGACTACAGGAAAGAAACTTGACTGACAATTCTTTGTAATTGTCTCAGATGTTACAGTGGTGTTCTAAAGAACCATAGACTTCTACCTTTGGCTTTATTTTGCAGAAAAGAAGACAATAAATGCATTTCACTTGGTATCTTCCTGAACTCTAATGCAATGTAAAGCACCCTGTATCTAAGTGTACTATAGACTGTTCAGGATGAAATGTGATTTATTAGGTTGCAATGAGCAATTCTTTAAATTGGTACAAATACAACACTATTGGTGCTCTCAAAAGAGCATGTAGCTGTCTCATAACTAGCACAGTAATTGGCTGCTACAACTTAAACTACAAAATGCAGTAGAGGTGTCTTTTCCCTTTAAAGTTTGAACAGAAGGACAGGCTGGCAGAAACCATTCTTGTCTCACTTTAACTGAAGTATCCTATTAGCAGGCACTGTTGGAGAGTTCAGTAACTAAAAAAGACAAATATTTTTCTAACTTTCTGAAGAAAAAGTTGATTTTATAGTAAGAATGTGTTCACTGTCTTTCTGTCTATTTCATTTCAAATATATCAAAGAGCTGGGAGCTCATATCTTCACCTGTTGACTTCAAAGGCAAAGTTTTGGTACAGGATGCTGAACAGAATCAAGAACTGGTTTCTCCTTGAAAGACTGTGTAGCCCACCAGTCCATCTTTCAACTGGAACTTATTCTCCTCATACTTAACACATTGTTGTGAGAATCTCATTCCAAAAGAGGAAAGAACAGGACAACCTCATTGGCTGACCACCATGAGACATCAGATGAGTTTTTTCTACCTTTATCTGTGACGGTCAGTGTGATGGGGTACATGAAACAGGAAGTTTTTTGTGTCCACCTTACCTCCTCCTCCTTCTCCCAAACCTGTTTGTTTCGTTTTCCAAACTGCTCTGCTGTCGCTTGCCCCCAGCTAGTTGACACTGGTAGCCACGGTAACAAATGGGTGGGTGTGGGGCAGGCTGGAGCAGCTCTGAGCCGTGGCACGAGCCCCACCGGGCTTCCCAGTGGGGTGTACAGAGCAGACGCAGCATGAGCCCATGGCATGCAGGGCTGCATCTGGGCAGATCACTCAGGTACAAAGCAAGGAGTGACTTTCATTTGCAAATCAGCTGAACAGAAAGACTGCAGCAGGCGCGGGGTGCCCTGGGATACCTTCTTCTGACTATAAAAAGGGACAGAGACTTTAGACGCTTCCTCTCTTTTGCTTTCTTTTTTTCTGCCTCCTGCCTCACCGGAGACAACTCACAGAAGGGAAGAGAGGACTGTCACGTGTCCTCTGCCATCTTGACCACATGGTGCTCTGCTTTTTCTCTTCAGCCATCCAAGTCCCTGGCTCCATCGAGATCATCTCAGCTCACCTCACCTTCTTCCCACTCCAACCGGACTATATTTCTTGCAGGTTTTATCAGGGGTGGGGAGGGAGAAACCTTGTGGCATGGTGAGGGGGTAAGAGACCTGGAAAGCCTTCTTACCTAATCCTGTATTTACACTGTTATATATATATATATATTTATTTGTTAAAGTTATTCTTTATCACTTTGCCTCGGGTGTGCATGTGTGTTCATTCTACATTTATTCCTTTATGCTGGGAGGGGGAGGTCCTTATTTTGGACTCTTTCCCAAAAACTATCTGGTCAAACCAAGACAGTCAGTATAGCAAAAGCTCCTCTGGGAAGAATTTTGTCATGAGAACCTTTGTTTTGAGTACTCAGACAGCTAAGCAAATTGGTAACTATGTGTAGATGTTTGAGGAAAGTAGAGTTTGTCTGACAGACTATCTCACTGCAGTGCAATGAGATGCTTTGCTTTTTGTTGATCAAGGCCAGCATCTCACTCAAAATGTCGGGGCTCATTTTTTCCTGGGGTTTATCATTGCCATTCCCACTAGCTTCTACAGATGCTGCCATTTGCACTGTCATCCAATCAGATTCCTCTCTCTCTCTGGTTCCTGTACAGCTTTAATGTCAAAGTCTATGGTAGAAGCAATGGAAGAGCACCCACTGAAATTAAGATCTCAGCACTATGATGCCCTGTTTTGAACACTGAAACAACTCACCCACTTACTAAGACATACAAGTACAATCACTCAGTAGATTCTGGTGACTAAAGATGTAATCCTGATCAAAATCTGTTTACAGCTGTCTCTTTACTGGAATTTATCAGCTCTTCAGGCCTATCAGAAGAGAAGTTCCAATCCTTCCTTGTCTGATTCAGTACAAATGTCACCAGCTCAATTTAAACTGTTGGCAGAGGTGATTTGAAATAAGCAGCGATACTTGCGTGTGTTAAGTTGCTGCAATCATTTCCTGATCAAATATCTTCCTGCACCTAAACTGAGTGATGCTTCAGAAGAGTTAGCTCTACGAGTTACAACCTCTCCTAAGGTGCTCTGGGTTTAAAAAACAAAGTTAGCCTTCAAACTGTATTGAAAATGTGTTTATCCTGCAAGAAACTTCTGCTTGAACTCTCTGTTCATCTCTTCATAGCATTCCTTTCCGGACTGTTGAAAAATTGCTTTTATGAACGTAGTTCGGCTGAGAGCAAAATATCAGTGTAGGAAACCAACTGAGAGGAGAAAAAGAATCATCTTATTCTACATGTTCTCTTTAAAATAAAAAGGAATTTTCATTTGAGGCAGTTTGGAAACATTTGCTACTTCATGCACTGCAAGTAGAGAAAGGATAATTATGTGTAATGGAAAATATTTCTTTCCTATCTCTAAGCAAATTTCTGCACATTAATATTATTTGGATACTGAACTGAAAAACCTCTCTAAATTAAGAGCTTGTAGAAAAGTGTTTAGCTCAGCTGAATTTGGTATAATAGCTAAGCCAAGAATTGCCAAAAATAAAACCAGGTAGTTGGGTAAATTCTTTGAATGTTGAACATCCAGAAGAAGAAAATGGAAGTAGGCACTTGCTTATATGCTTTTATGTATGCCTGAGTTGGAAGCTGGCATTGCATAGAAGCGTCATGCTTTCTAGATTCTTAATCTAACTGTTGAAGCTTTGTTTTCACCTCCTATTTTGTGCACAGTTCCACAAACTGTCTCTAGCTTTTCCCAGCAGTTATCTCCTCAAAGGCATAAATAAGATTTGTCTTACATATTCACTAGTAACCCATGTAAATGTATGCATAAAGTCCAACTGAAGCATAATAAAGCATATCTGTATTCAAAAGATGAGTGTTTGTGAGAGAAGGAAACCTACACAATGACATATTGCTGGCTATTGATGCTGACGCTCTTGCCACACAATGATTTAGTGAGAAGCTACCTTGTAAGACTCTGTGACTATCAATCTGGATGCACTGTGGAAAAGCAAGCAACCAGTCCTGAAGGGACTAAGGCAGAGTCATTTATCATCTCTAAAGCAAGTAAATGTCATGCCAAGAGGTGTAGGAGTTCCCAGTAAATTAAAAAGAACATGAATCTCAGTATACAATATAGTGCAAACCCCAAAAGAGGGAGGAATCAGTTTCAGTGCTGATAATGCTTGGAACAATAAAAAACATTTTCAGACTTAGATTGTAGCCATTTTTATCCAATATTATTGATTGATCACACAAGCACAGGCCAAGGGTCTCTGTATTTTAACAAGATACAAAATCATTTATCTATGTTGAACGTCAACCCTGTTAGATATTAATTGGAATTTTTTCTTCTATTTCAAGCATGACATTTACAGGCTTATGACTAGCAATCCTTGGAAAATCAAGACAGCCAGAAAAAGCAGTTTGGTTCCATGGAAACAGAGAAATCCATATTTTGTTTCATCCTATTATAGAATGAAGTGAAAAAATATCAAAATGTTTTTCTCCTGTGTTTTTTTGAGACTACACATATGCAGTATGTGGGCAGATATCTGTGTGTAGACAATTCATGTTCTTTCAGGTTAAGTAAGTGCTTGACAAACAAGACTACCTAGGCTATCCTCCTTTTTTTGGAAGGTGGAAGGAAAGCTGAAGCTAAACTCCTCAAGCCTGCAGTATACACTGTGTGGGAGGAAGTTTGCTGTTGAACAGAAATACTACCATGGACCAGAAGCCATCTTAACAACACTGTCAGTGGCATTAACACATATCCTAGAAGCATTTCTGTTCCAAAAGGTAAACATGTCATAGACATTTTTGGGTTTTGATTGTAGCCTAAATTTTCTCTCATTTATATGTCTTAGTACTTCTGAATGATAAAAAAATGGAAACTAGAAGCAAGACCCTGTACATCTCTATGCCTTCCATATGTTGAAAAGTTATGATTGCTTCTGATCCTGTGTTTAAAAAGAGAAAACAATTTGAGTGAAAAAAAACCCCTGATAAAGCTCTGTTCATAGATTGACATAGTCCTGTGTGGTGTTTTATGTGAAAGGGTCTATTTTTATCCAATTTCCTGAGGTTATTTGTGTCAAAGGTAATTGCTTTATTTACACCAGTGAAGCATTTATAGAAGCAGCTGCTTGGATAATCTTTTAATGCTAAGTGGGAAGTATGAAGACACTACTATTTTCAGAATCAAGGTTTACAGTCTGTTAAGGTCAATGCAAGTTGCAGTGACCTTAGCTGTTCTCAAGATTGCATCCTTGCTCATTTAAATCAAACAGTCAGCATGTTTGCTTGAATTCCACAGTTGTATAGCAGGTGCTGATACTAGATCATACTTAAAGGTAGTAGCAGTGAGACAGTTCTGTGAAAACTTACCATTCCTAAAAGAGTGAATTGGATAAAAGATAAAAGGCTGAGTCACATCCTTTCAAAGAATGTCCTTTCCTAAAATTTGTCAAAAGAGAAAGATAAAAAACACCAGAGGAGAGTAGGAATAACATAATTATCCTGGGGATGTATTAAAAACATTATAGTCACTCCTGGTGTAAACATAGTAAATGGATTGTGGCTTTTTGTCAATTTTTAATTCTCCCTATGATTAAATCACAGCAAGCGTGAAGTTAGTCTAATATGAGCATGCAGTTAAAGTCCATTCCCCTTACATTTTTGTCATAATTTTGGTGTACAGTAAAATACAGTTCAAACTAAACAGTTCTACTTCCCTATTGTTTGCAAGACTACAAATGCATTAGGCAGTGTTCTAAGTCTCTAATCTAAATTCTGGATCATACTAGAGAGGCTGGCAAATTAGATGCACTAGAGTGGCTAAGAATTGTCAGCGAAATTTCTAGAGCTACTCTGCTTTACCTGACTGCTGGTTTTCTGGGCTGCATGAGTTGAGAAACTTCCCTGTTTTATCTATGCGATACTCTTTTCTTTAAACTCCATGTGACCTCAAAGTTGTGTCACTCCTTGCATGGGAACAATATATCTTGCAAATGAAGGGTTTTTAAAGTGCTGAAGAGCTGTACTACTAGGTGTTAAAGTTATGACTGTTAAAATATTAGAAATTAATACTTATGGACCAGAGGACAACCAGAGCATCACATCAGCCAGGGAAAATTCCTTCATCGTTAATTTTTTAAGACTGAGCATGCTAGAATGCTGCCTCTTCCTTAGTCATGTTTTCTGCTTAGTATGTGATTTAGTAGTTTCATACATACTGAAATCTTGTACCCTGAAGAGTTAAATTATTCTTTGCTTTTTGCAATGTGTTTCTTTGTACTTTAAGACTGAATCAAAGTGAAAAGAACATGGCCCAAGAGCACAGCACTGTGGTTCCAAAGATTCCACTGTGTTATGACCCATCAACAGTGTAGTTAAATTCAAATATTTTGTCTTATGGTGAAATAGCCATGGCATACACTTGTAAAGAAAAGTTAACACTGAAGAGATTTGCATTAGTTATTATCATGTCAAATATATTTATTTATTATGTCATTTGGCATCTTTGCTGTTCAGTGCCAAATAATATATCCTTCAAATGGCAGAGAAGGAGAGAAGATCTGTGTGGGCCTTAGACAGAGATGGTACCAATTTCACATACAGTATCTGAGGTGAGGATAACCCACAAATCACCTGTGGATGTCCTCTTTGAAAAAGTGGATATCCAGAACTTCTTGCAACCCCTGCCATTTTATTCCAGTATCCAAAATTAAGCTGATATCTGCTCTTCAGTGTTTGTTTTTATTCTTAAATAGTGTTTGCCTAAAGAATTTTGAAGTCATGGGAGTGAAAATAAAGAAAACAAAACAAAACACAAAAAAGCAATAACTCACAGTCCTGAAGTAATTCAAGTTTTCTTTAGATTATACCTGGAGTTTCTTTTTCAGCAAGTTTTCTAGAATCCTGTTTTCTGGGAAGTATTTACCATTTAAATTCTATGCGATTTCATTTATTGGTAAAAAAATTCAAACCTTGTAGGAAGTTAGTAGGCTCAAACACAGGGTCTGTGCATGTGCGGAAAGAAAAGGTGATGGATAGAATTGGTGCTCCCAATTCTGATCTATTGCAAAGAAAAAGCTTCAGGGTAGAAATAACGTCCATTTAGAATGATAGACTCATAGAATGGTTTGGGTTGGAAGGAATCTCTGGAGAAGGCTGAGGTTCTCAACAACTTTTTTCTTCAGTCTTCACTGGCAACCTCTCTCCCAACACATCCCAAGTTAAAACACCACAAGGTGGGGACAGGGCAGTGAAGTCCCTCCCACTGTATGTAAAAGTCAGGTTCATGACCTCATGAGGAACCTGAATATACATTAGTCTATATTACCTGATGAGATGCACCCCAGAGTCCTAAAAGAATTGGCTGATGTAGTGGCTAAGCCACTCTCAATAACATTTGAGAAGTCCTGGCAGTCAGGTGAAATCCCTAGTGACTGGAAGAAGGGGCATGGTACACCCATTTTCAAACAGGGTGTAAAGGAGGACCCTGGGAACTACTGACCTGTTAGCCTCACCTCTGTGCCTGGGAAAATCATGGAGCAGATTCTCCTAGAAGGTCTGCTAAGGCACATGGAGGAGAGGGAGGTGATCAGAGACAGTCAGCATGGCTTCACTAAGGGCAGATCCTGTCTGACAAACCTAGTGGCTTTCTACAATAGTGTGACTAGCTCAGTGGACAAGGGACAAGCTGTGGATGTGACCTATCTGGACTTGTGCAAGGCCTTTGACACAGTCCCCACAACATTCTACCGCTAGAGATTTGATGGGTGGACTGCTCAGTGGATAAGGGTCCATTTAAATTTGCTTTAAGGTGCCTTTAAGCCACAAGAGTGAAGAAAAATGATAAGTGATGAGCATAATGAAGCTGATTGGTAGAGTAAACAAGGCCATAGCACCTCATGAAAGGACACTTTTTCAGGTAACAGAAGTGGAATCTATGGCTGTCCAGGTAAATGTATGCATTCAGAGAGACTATTGTGCTATAGCCATATCATATCTTTGTGTGTGCTGCTTAAGCTTCCTGTAAAGTTACTCTGTTTAATGAGGAGTACAGAAGCTAATCTGATGTATTGACAAAAGAGCACCTGTGGTGTTTCATGATTCTTCCCCTCTATAGCCTGTTTGTTTCTGGAAAGTCCCAGCCAGTAGGGCTTTCCCTGGCCTAATAAAATGCATTTTTATTAACAGCCCATCACATATAATGAAATAATTTTGAGGGTTTCTTAAACCTGTATGAGGTGGAGGTACTGTGATTCATTTATCTAGGTCCCTTCTGTAACATGGATTTATCTGAGCATGGTACGAACTATAACTTGCTGGCTTGTTTTAATGGAACTTTGTCCCTTTTTTATTTGTTTGGAACATATCTTGAAACACACACACAGAATAGCTTCCTAGTCAAATTCATCTTTGTATCTATCAGTTTGAAGACTAAGAGGCGAAGTTCTGTCACTGTTGTATTTGTACACATCTGCCTTAATTCTGGTAAAAGCGAGCTGTCAAAGCAAACCAATGGAGGAATACAGCTGACTGCTGTCAGCTCTGGTACAGTGTCAGTGGGCTTTGTGTCATGAGAGGATTAAAGGTTGTTTTGGTAATGATGTTGTGATGAGATTAGAAGGAAACAGAGCAAATACTTTTGCCAGCTGATCAATATTACTCACTGGAAGATATTAAGTGAGCTGCATGGAGCAGGCACATCATCATATACAAATTGTCTTTGGAATTAAAAAACTATACATAACTTAAGATGTCCTTGCTTTGGCATGAAGTGAGAGTACTTTTGGCCTATTTGTCTATTTTTGCCTAATTTGTCTATGGATGGTGTAAGAGAACTGCTGAATTTTCATCTCAGTCTGGAAAAGGCTTGGTAGAAGTACATACAAAAGCCAAGACTCTGAAGGGGAGAAGAATGTGCCACAATTCCTTTCCAACCCTCCTCCTGGTAAACACCAAAGCTGGTCAGAAGTTTTGATAATATTATAATTCCTTTAATTGGGAATCTAAATGGGAAAGTAACCAAAAAATCTGCTTAAGACTCTCCCTATAGATGTAGCATGTCTCCAAACCAGGTCCCCAGGAAACAGCTATGTGAAAGTCACTTTTGGGTTTAGGGTAGGTACTCCCACTTACAATAATGGGAGATCACCTCTACATGAATTGCTTATATGGTACCATAATTGTTTATATGGTAATAACAAACATAAAGAGGACAAATAAAGACTCTTGCTGTTTGCACGGCACGATGCCTGTTATGTCCATGCTGTTTAATGGAAAGCTACAATTACAGCCATTTTCTGTTAAGTGCTTTACACAAATCCTTCATGCTGACTATGTAAGACTTGCACAACATGTTTGCCAATGAACAGCATGAGTTTATGTAACTATAACATGTTGTGGGTTTTTTCCAGAGAACAGAATTTAAATTATTGGTTAGAGATCAAAGGCAAAGGCACTGTACAGCAGATCAGATTTGAACACAAGACTAACCATATCTAGGAAATTACTTTCATGCCCCTTTAGATGACAGGGATAGTGCTGGTGTGTTTGTGCACCTCAAAATCTTTCGATATTGAAAGAACAGCTAATTGATACTTGGTACTGGTGAAAAATCTGAATTTCCATCTGTTTACCAGATTTGTTAGAGCCTTTTGTTCGTTTCAGATCAAGGTAATTCTTGGCCGAGAGCTCTAGCCACTAGAGTATAAAGCAGCTCTTTCATTCTCAGATGCAGTCTGGACATGATTTTCACAAGAAACCTGAGCACTTGATAATTACCTCTTGAAAACACACACCTAAAATATTAGAGAGCAACATGAAGAATTTTATACTCCAGTGCACAAAATAGATAGGTTTGTTTGTCTTTGGTAGTCTACAACTGGTCTGTGAATGAGTGATCTTATGAACAAATTGAAAGATTTCTTCTTTGCAAAACCAGCAGCCCAAATTAATGTGAGATCTATGGAAGCTCAGACCTTTGCTCATTGCCACTAGTATCCTCTGCATTTCTTATGTTGTCTGTTTGTCCTGTTGTATGTCACCATGAAATAGAATGGGAATGATCATTGAAGAATTGCCACCTGTATGTAAAACAAGTCCTTTCATGGATACCAAACTGCACATTTTAATTATGTGGGGAGCAATATTCTTGGAAGCTGAAACAAAATGCAAGTAGAGCATTTCTTCAATTATATTTAATTTGCTTTTCTGATTTAAGTCACTTTTCTCATTTAAACATTATGTTTTTCATAAACTTCTAGGTCTGGTATTCTCACTGGATATTTAATTCTCCATTAACTCAGTAATTTTTTTGGCCAGAGGATAGGATTGAGAAAAAAAGCAGCAAATGACAATGTTATTAAGTGCTTGTTCTATGAAAGAACCTAGAAAAGATGTTCTCAAATTTAAGGTCACAATACCAGAACTGTAATTGATGTCATGACACCGGCAGGATAGCCCTTACCTCAGCATTCCAAGGTTTTCAGGCTAGTCAAAATCACAGTGGCAGACTAACACAGAAACTGCTGAAAATGAACTTGTATACCTGCTTCGTCATTTTATTTCTCCCTGGATGTTAAAATTTGGGCAGTGTTGGAGAA
Source organism: Bucco capensis (assembly GCA_013396975.1). Taxonomy (NCBI): domain Eukaryota; kingdom Metazoa; phylum Chordata; class Aves; order Piciformes; family Bucconidae; genus Bucco; species Bucco capensis. Next base: position 16,205 of record VWZO01017858.1, read on the forward strand.
ACTGTATTAGGTTCAGGCTTTGAACAAATCTGGTGATTATTCTTGCATTCTTTTCTTCTGCATAATTATTTCTCTGTGTGGTCAGACATTCAGATTACTTACAGAGTTCCCTTTTGTCCTGGTTTGGGCTGGAGCAGAATTAATTCTGCTAAGATGGTATTGCTTCTAGCCAGGGTTCCTTTAAAAGTGACTGTATTCCTCTGAAAGCTGGCAGTATGTTTTCAAAAACATTATCAGCTTCTAATAGCTTAAGCCTGAATGTTTGGGTTTCATGCTGAGAATTGGAATGTAAACCTTCTGTGGCTCTACTGAGAAGTCAGGGGGTTTGCAGGGTGAGAGTCCACACCTATAGGAAAGAAACAGGCAAGGCAGGTGACCTCAAACTGACCAACTGAGTATTCCATTTCATACACGTAATGCTCTGTATAAGTTTAGGGGGCTGTCCCCTCTCTCTCTCTTCTCTCTTCTTTGCCTCTCTGGCAGCCCTGCTTGGCGCCCCAGCTTTGCTGCTTCCACGCTTCTGAGTCCAGGCCTCCAGGGTCCAGCTTCCTCCCTTTCTTTTTCCCCCCTGGGGGAATTTGGGTGTGGTAATATAGCGACTGGGAGGGAAGGTGGGAGGTTTGGATCTTGGTGCTGGCTCTGTATCTTTGCTTGTATATATTTGTCTGCTGCCTTTGCTTTCTACTAAAATAGTTAAACTTACTCTGCCTTTTCCAATCCACAAGTCTCGTTATTTCATCCAAAACCATAACACCTTTGGCCTTTAAGTCTCCGAGTCCTGCAGCACTGACGCACATGTCATCCCTAGTGAAGAGAGCAATTCTATCAGCTGTCATGTTACTGTTTGGATGTTTATGAATAATAGCTTAAATATAGAAGATAATGAAGAGCTGAAGCTAGCTGAGTAAGATGTCAGAGAAACAGTCAGCAAGAAATTGCAGTTTACACTGTGAGATAGATGAAATTGTCAATTAATACCCCAAATATAAAACAGATTTTTTAACCTTATGAAGAATTCATGAAGGAGGCTGAGGGCAGCTGATGTATTTGTATTTGCATTTGCAAATACAGCAGCAGAAGGTGGTAACTTGCTATAGAATATTGGGCACAGAGTAGAGATGGTGATCAAGAGATATGAACATATGAAGACTGAGGTGCTTTAAGTGGAAATGGTTCCCTGAATTACATAAGACAGAAAAAAAACGAAAGGATATCTTCTGTAGATCTATTTAATGTATTTTTTAAAGATTCTTTTAAACTTCTGCACTCAGCATTGATGCCTGACAATTTATAGGCCTCACTCCCTCCATTTTCAAACCAGCAGCTCCTGTCTTCTGCCAATCATCCATGAGAGCAACACAAAACTCTGGCAGAGTCCAGCCCTGAGGTGTCCAACTGATGATGTGAATCACCCTGTGGTTGTACTGTTGATGACAGAGTGAAGGTGTTTCACGCAGGCTAGATCCTTGTAAGGTTTACTTCCTTCATCCCAGTGTCTGGTGGCTTGGGCATCACCTGTACTTAGGGAGACTGACATTTTCTTTCTCAATCCTCCCAAATTTTCCCTAATGTATATAATCACTGTATCCAGTAGCTAAATACATTCCTTTGTTTGGCCTGCCTGGAGACAAATCTTGACAGTGGTAAACACTACGAAATTCCATAACTTCTATCATTCTGTAGAGCCACTTAGATTTTAAGGATGGCTACCCAGAGAGAATGTGGAGTCTCCTTCTCTGGAGATATTCAAAACCCACCGGGATGTGAACCTGTGCAACCTGCTCTACCTGGGGTTGGACGGGATGAGCCCCAGAGGTTTCTTCCAACCCCTACCAGTCTGTGATTCTGTGATGGCAAACAGAAGCAAGAAGAGAACTGAAACTCGGAGGAAGCCTTAACTGTGTAATAGTACATTACACTTTGATTTAGGGCAGCCCTTCAGGAGATACTATCACAACTGTATAATGAATTTCTTTCATGATCTCCTTTGCTGCTTTTTCTATGATCAGGATGTTAGCTTCCCTATGAGATCACAGCACTATCACCTACAGCAATAATGCCTTGGGTTCTTTTCTGCTTCAAATGACTTGCTTGTTCATTTATCTGCTTCTTTTCAGAGTGGGCTTGGTTTTATTTGTTTTAAATTCTTGTCCTTGAATGGGAATGAATCATTTTGGCTTCCACAGTGCTCAAGTAGTTTATTTAGGAAAATCATTTATTTTCTTCCTTAGTTGACTCGTTTTTGGTAATGTGAATAGTTAATCTAATCTTATGACCTGCTGATCTGGAGAATGCCATCACGCTGGAAGGTTACTCTCATAGATAGTAATGATCTAATAGGCCCTTTTAATATTGCATTATAGGTAGTGTAAGTGATTATTCCATTTAATTAGCAGTGCAGGGATCTGCTCCATTACCACAGGGACCAAATTTCTTTTTCCTAAGGGGCCAAGGAGGGGCAAAGCAGGCAGAAGAAAGTGACAAGAAAAAGATAAAAGAAGTACACAACATTCAGATGGGATTCTCCTGCCTGAATTAATTTGTGAATAATTTTTTTTTTTTTGTAACCAGTGGCAATTAAAACCAATGACTCAGTACTTGCCTTGATGTTCTGTAGAGTATGGTAATTCAACCCCAATTGGATGGTAAGAGGAAGAGAGGAGAGAAGGAGATGAGAAAACACAGCAGTGTTTTACTGCTACTGGCACAGAAAGGCTAGAAAGCAATGAGTTGTGATTCCTTTGGAACTAGAAGTTAGAAGAGCTGCTGAAAATCTTTCCTAAGTGAAATGTCATGAAATGATACCACATGTGGCAAGTAAAAGAAAAAGCCCAGCAGAGAAATTATGTAAGGAACAAGTGAAAAGAATCTGATTTTTAAAATAGCTAGTAAACTTATAAAACAAGGACCTACCACAGATTACATGGAATCATAGAATCACAGAATGGGCAGGTTGGAAGGGACCCTAAAGATCATCTAGTTCCAACCTCCCCGCACTGAGCAGGGATGCCAATCACTAGACCAGGTCACCCAGGGCCGCATCCAGGCTGGCCTTGTACACTGCCAGGGATGGGGCAGCCACAACCTCTCTGGGCAACCTGTGCCAGTTCCTAACCACTCTCCGGGTAAAGAGCTTCCTCATAATCTCTAATCTAAATTCCCCCTCCTTCAGTTTATAACCATTCCCCCTTGTCCTATCACAGTCTGACCGCTTAAAAAGTCTCTCCCCTTCTGTCTTATAATCTTGTTCTACTTTGTGTAGTACCTAATATCAACAGTGTCAGCTGTTATATGGCTCAGAGGAAAATTCTCAAATCATCTTATTTTGTGGGATCGAACGCTCTGGGCATTTTGAGTGCAGGTAGATTCTGAGTTAAAAAATTGGAAGAATATTTTCTAGTAAGTCACAAGGAAGGGATACTATAAAGGGCTGTATTTTTAAAGTTTTAAAAATACTGGACACATTCAATAGGAAAAAGCCAAAAAGTTATAATTGTAATGCATCCTGTTTAATTCTGAATTTCAGCTGTACAGTTTTTCATACCAGCTGTTGCATTAACATCACTGAGAACTAACAGAAGTTTTTAAACATACGAACTTAAAACCTGCCTTCTGTGGGTGCCTGGAGCTATGAAATTCTACTTCTATCAGGAGAGTGAAAAGAAGAGTTGCTCTGTGGCATTTAGAGAAGTCTGAGCTGGTAACTCTAAATGCCACTTAGTTGAAATGCAGTGAGGTTCAAATTCAAATAAATTTAATATTCTTCAGGCTGGTGTTTCTTGATGAGGGGAAATTAGAATATGCATCTTCACCACCTTTAAATGTGGCTCTCGCCTGTTTCTGCAGCAATCAATAGAAAGAGAAGTATATCTGTTGATTTTACTAAGAACTAAATCAAGCCTCGGAGCAGGAGTGCTGAACCTAACAAAATTTGTGTGGCATTAGCAAAATGGCCTCTCCCTCCCCACTGTTTCTAGAAAAGGAGGAAGAACTTAACTGTAACCAGAAAAAATCATAATATAAATAGCAACAAAGTGAATCGTGGTTTTTGCAGACATATTTAGAAAGACAAGATTGTAAGCCCTCTGTCGTGATGCTGTCAAAGTGGAATGCAAATAAAAATTCAGTGCTCCTTATGGCAGGGCAGTGTGACCTGACAAACCATTAGGCTGGTATTCAATTTGCAACAAGGTACAGATGAGAAAAAAAAAAAAAAAAAGGAAATTATGTTTCTGGTAGGAATCTGGTCAGTGTGTTTCTGTTAGCATCCTCAAGGCCTACAAAACTACCTTAAGTAGATGAAAAATGGCCTGCCAATTTGCCGACGCTGTTAATCAGTGTCGTGTTAAATATAACATGACCCAAAGAGGACATTTTCAACTGCCGATGTCATCCAGATTCACTTTTAAAAGCGTAACAAAAAGAAATTGGACTTCTGCCACAATTTCATCTCCTTCATCTAGACCTAGGTGCTCATGCAGACCATCTCTTGATGATCTTGAAGACTCTTGAGAGTCTTCATGCTCTTTTTCTACTATAGGCCTAATGAACTGCTACACAGTGCATCACTGAAAGATAATGCAAGTAGAAGGTAAATACAGTAGACAAAAATATAAAGAGGGAACACAAGTAAAGATACATGTCTTTTTTTATAGGCAGAACATGCCAATGGTTCATTCTTCAAATAGGCCAATGTAATTATTAGTGATTAAGTGATTTGGAGAAAGCAGAAGTATTTGCTCAGAATAGTCCTGGTTCTCCAGTAGAGCAGTTGTTCCAGCTGAGAGGGAGTGCACTATATGGTGTGATACCAGACATAATGAAAATCCATGCAAGGTGTAGCACTAATTCAGACTTTATATCTGAAACCAGCTATCCACTGCTCTCTTCAGGCCTTTTTTCTTCATCCTCCTCGCTTCTATAACAAAAGTTTTTTATTCTCTTCACAGAAAAAAACAGAGAACTCCTTTCAGGCGGAGTGAACAGTAAGGAATATTTATGCTGTTTGCCTTCTTGTGGAAATTCTGCTTAGAAAAGATGACCTCAGGGTTTGCTGGAGGCTGTCATGGTATGGACATGCTGAGCATAACTAGTAAGGATGCACATGGTGAAACTGCCATAGGGCCTGGGCTTCAGGCTTCAAATTTAGTAAGGAGCCAAGAATGAAGCTTGTGCATGAATAATTTCTGCATTTTCAGGCAGTGTCCCAGTGGTTATGTCCTTGACTTGGTAGTGTCAATAGGTGAAGGATCATGAGTGTCCACTTAGGGCAGCCACATTTGGACTATGTATCTTAAAGGCAAGGCAGTGTGTAATAGTTCTTCTGTTCACAAAGATTTATACACTAGTGAGCTGAATCATGAGTTGTTCAGAAAGCAGCAAAATTGTGTCTCTCCCTCTGAAAGACAAGTGAGAAAATTCTGTTCAATCTATTTATGCAGTCACTGTACTTCATCAAAACTAATTTTTAATTCATTTCTTTGGGAATTTTACATCTATAGGCTAGAACCCATGGTGAAAGGCACGTCGGAGACAATTACTTGGAGTAATAAAATTGAATGTATGACAATGATTCTGAGACTTTGTCATCATAGAATCATAGAAAGGTTAGAGTTGGAAGGGATTCTGAGAGGTCATCGAGGTCAACCCCCCTACACTGAGCGGAGACACTGATAACTAGAGCAGATTGCTCAGAACCCTGTTCAACCTGACCTGGAATGGTTCCAGGGATGGGGAATTCACCACTTCTCTGGTCAACCTGTGCCAGTGCCTCATGACCCCCAGTATAAAAAATTTCCTGTTATCTAGCCTAAATCTTCCCTCCTTTAGTTTAAAGCCATTGCCACTTAGCCCCTCACAATGCACAATTGCTAAAAAGACTCTCTCCATCTTTCTCATAGGCCTGTTTAAGTTCTGGAAATTCTCCTTGGAGCCTTCTTCTCTCCAGGCTGAACAATGCTAACTCTCTTATCCTTTCCTCCTAAGAGATGTTCCAACCCTCTGATCATTTTTGTGGCCTCCTCTGGACCCACTCCAACAGGTTCATTTCTTTCTTATGCTGAGGACTCCAGAGCTGGATGCAGTATTACAAGTGAGGTCTCACCAAAGCAGAGTTGAGAGGCAGAATCACCTCCCTTGATCTGCTGGCATCTTTTGATGCAGCTTAGGATTTGGTTAACCTTCTGGGCTGTGAGCACACATTGTTGGCTCTTGTCAAACCATACACCAGTACCACCAAATGCCTTTTGACAGAGCTACTGTCAGTCACATCATCTCCCAATCTGTATTGATATTGAGGATTATCCTGACTCAGGTGGAGGACCTATGAATTAATGAACATAGAGGAGAAGATCCCTCTGTTTTTCATGTTGAAGGCATAGAGGTGAACAGCCCAGTTGTCTGCCCAACAGAATACATTCATTTTTTGTACCCACTTCTCTTTGACACCCAATGTTGCGCGTTCAGTTAAGGCCCATGTTTGTGTACGATACAGGCAAGCGAGAGGTGTGTGGTCACTTTGCTGACTCTTTCTGCACTGTTCAGTTGCAGAACAATAAGCCAACGTTTAGTTTTCTTGGATGAGTGACAGTAGGAGTTGGCCTATCTGCTCACTGGAGCTGAATTGAAAGCATCTGTTAGGAAAGTACACTTAAATGTCTAACTAAACTTGTGCAGAACTGAGACTTTCCTGACTTATCTCTCCTCAAGGTACAGATGTTCTTTCCTTAAACTAGAGTCATCCTTTAACAACTTTTCCTTTTAGCTCTTCAGCTGGCTGCTCCATGGCTTCTCTAGCTGCTGCTTCAGATCAAGTGGCAATGTGAGAGGACAGCCTGTGAGAGCCAGCTCTCAGTGAGTGCTGCTGTTCCTCCTGCCTCTGAACCCTGCTTCTATTGTCCTTCTGCCTGAGGAATTGTCTTTACCTTTTAGTGGTAGGAAGAAATAAACTTTTTTACAGAGTGTATAGGATTTGGAAACTCAGAGTTTGGAAAGCAGGCTTCTAGCTCTGTGGATTTTCAGGTCTGGAAACAGCAGGTCTTTTCTTCCCAATGCCCTTGGGAAGTAAGCTGCAGAGAAAGGGAGACTTGAAGGCAAGACATTACTAGAGCCATCTGACAGAAGTGCTAAATGACCAGTTTTGTGTGCTTAACAATGACATTTCCCTCTTGGCTTCTGCAATGATTATGCTTTTACTACCAAGATGTGGAAGAACCCCATTTTCTAACAGTCAAACTGCTCTCTCCCTGCTTTTGGTGCAGTTGGGTTTTTGTGGATGCCTGCTCACAACACTTCTGCAGTGAGATCTGACTGGTGTTAGCCTGAGGTGTCCTCAGAAGAAGGCTGGTGAGATTGGGTTTCCTTGGCAGGGTGGACATTAGCCCTCTCACCCTTGACTAATTCAGAATCTTGATTTGAGGGCTCTGCTGGCTCACTTTGCATCAGGGTTTCTAGGACTTCAGCCAGAGCTGCTGGTTTTGGAGCAATCCACTAGCTATAGAAAAATTTTAATAATTCAGTGATAGCTTTACAGGTGACTTACCAAAATCCATCTATCCATCTGCTCAGTGGGCCACCCACTGTTCTAATTAAGTGTAATTATCAGTTGACCTGCAAGGAGGGGGATTTCTTCTCCAGATAACTGTCTTCTGTATAAAATTACTGGAAAATTAATTATATCAGTTCTTGTAAACAGCATTCATATTAGCATATATGTGAATGATCTAAAATTCTAATAAACCCCCCCAAGACTTTTCTCAGACAGTCATTTCATCAACAAGTGGAAGCTGGACCTGTATAAAAGATTTGATTAGACAATGTTAGCAGCCTTCTAGAACTAGCCAATATAAATAAAATAATTATATAAATAAGAAGAACTACCTTTATATAAGTAAATAGAAAGCAAGCTTTTCTATGACTGCTAGTACTACTAGTGCGGCTTCTTAAGTGGATAAACATGAGGAAAAAGCTGTAAATTGTTCTGAATGCAGTCTCAACTGCTCCATTAACATTGCTAGGATACATGAAAGAACAGCACTTTAGAAAAACATGCTAAGGGGGAATCTGATCTTTGTAGCAGGAAATGCAAGAAGTGCATGGAAAATAAAGAACAGCCACTAACTTTCTACTTCTGGCAGGCTCCTCAGAGGGAAGTGACATTTTTACTGAGCAGGCCAAAGCTCTGCTGGCTCCAAAAGCAATTAAAAGAATCTCAAAGTCCAAACCACGTGCTGCCTAATTAAAATGATTAAATCAGTGAATATACTGTGTAACCTGCTTAAGATGACCCTGCAGAGGTGTGCATGGGGAGTTGGATTAGATGATCTGGGAGTAATAGTAGATAGGAAGATGAGTCAGCGGTGTGCCTCAGCAGCCAGGAGGACCAACCAGATCCTGGGGTGCATCGAGCACTCCATCACTAGCTGAGCAAGAGAATTGATAGTCCTCGGCACTGGTGTGGCCTCACCTGGAATATTGTGTGCAGTTCTGGGCTCCACAATACAAGAAGGACATGAAGTTGCTGGAGAGTGTCCAGAGGAGGGCTAAAAAGATGGTTAGGGGTTTGAAGGGGAAGTCATATGAGGAAAGGCTGAAATCACTTGGCTTGTTCAGTCTGGAGAAGAGAAGACTGAGGAGGAATCTCACTGCAGTTTATAACCTCCTCACCAGAGAGGGAGCAGTGGGGGCTGAACTCTTCTCTTTAGTGAACAGTGACAGGACCAGGAGAATGGTATGAAGCTATCCTAGGGGAAATTCAGGCTGATGTTAGGAAAAAGTTTTTCACCCAGAGGGTGGTAGAGCAATGGAACAGGCTCCCCAGGGATGTGGTCATGGCTCCAAATCTTGTGGAGCATAAGAGACACTTGGACAATGCCCTTAGTCACCTCGTATGACCTTGGGGTTTGTCCTGTGCCTAAGGGGAGTTGGACTTGATGATCCTTATGGGTCCCTTCCAACTTGGGTTGTTCTATGATTCTATGATCTCCAGAGGTCTCTTCCAACCCCTAACATTTTGTGACTTTGTGATTTCATATTTCATGATTTGTCATTTATGATTTGCAACTACTGAAGTGGAAAAGTAATTCTAGCAGCAGCTTTCTGATCTGTTGCTGCTCTGTAGAACTAAAAGCTAAATAAGTGACAGTACTTTCACTTTACATTTATCCAGAAGATAGCTAAGAAGTGGCATATCCTAGGCACATGGACGGAGTCAGTGGTAGACCTTAGAAAAAAAAAAAATCCCACAGCATCTAATGCTGAGGTTGCTGGCCCAGATTGAATCATATCATTTCACAGCCTGGTTTGTCATGGGTGTGAGGCATCACTAGCTGACTGGAGTGTAAATTACAAGGTTTCATTATTTTCATTTCTCCTTTGTCTTACTGCAGCATCTAAAAAAACCCCCATCCTGAGTAAGCATCTATTATACCAGGGACTGGATATTCATTAGTAGAAAGAGAGATTTTACTTAGAACTTGTAAGCCACCAGTTTCATACTCTGTATCAGGTGTTATGCTCTTTCAGAAAGAATACAGAATAAAAAAGCATATATTTTGCATATAAGGCCAAAACTCAGCTTCACATAACAGCTGTTTTCAAGGCTCTCTACAACTGTGATGTACTTTATGGGAAAGCAAATCCCTGTAAAATCCACCTTAATTTCCCCTCCAGAACAGGTAGTTCTGTCATATCTTTTAAAAGCCACATAAGATACAAAAATAAAAAACAAACAAACACACAAACCAACAACTTTATTGATATAGCATTAAATTCTGCATCTTTGAAACATATAAACACATCTTGAAAATACTAACACATGCATGAAAATCCAAAACATCCGATCAAGGGACTTATGCCTGGCTGTGGAATAAGTAGGTTTCTCCTAGATGTTTTCCAGTTGGTGAAATTTTAGCCCTCTGCAATGCTATATTCTTTGTTTGGGTTTTGTGAGTTAGCTCTGAATTGGTTTGCCTAGGTATAAAAAAAAAAAAGGTCTCCTTCTAATGTTCATCAGTCTCACCTTCATAATTTAGTAGAAAAACTGCATGAAAACACCTCTCTTTCATCAGTGAGCTGCTATTTCAGAGAGCAAGACAGGTTGTTGCAATGTTATGGTTGAAACTGTTAGTGCAGAGCTAACTAAACTATTGACAACCCTTTTGCTTTCATTCATAAGCCTTGTTTCTGCAATACTTTTAGCTCATCTAATTTCTGTATTTAGATGTTTGTCACCTGTGTGCTATGAATCAGTTGCTGGGGAGTATCAAATGTTTTACTTTACCTTCAGTCTAGTTAGAGCTGTTAGGTTTCTGATCCATGGAAAGTTTATGTGGGAGGATTTAACTCTATTTTTTCCTTATTTGTGCTCAGTTTTGTCTTGGAGCTCCCCAAAATGTTATGAAAGTGGGAATGGGGACCTGATGGAAATGGTTTTGGATCATGAATGCCAACAGTGGTGCAGAAAACTATCTCTTCTCTGTGATTCTGTAGAGAGAGTAATCAGGCATTGGAATGGCCTGCCCGGAGAGGTGGTGGATTCACCATCCCTGGAGATTTTTAAACAAAGATTGGATGTGGCACTGAGTGCCATGATCTAGTAAATGGATTAGGGTTGACGGAGGGTTGAACTTGATGATCTTGGAGGTCTTTCCAGCCCAATCGATTCTGTGATTCTGTGATTCTGTGTGATTTCTTCAATCTGTGGTGAACAGGCTTTTTGGGGAAGCAAAAAAATCTTACATACTCTTAAAAAAGGCACCTGCAGGCCAAACAATATATCTTTGGGAAGTGAGCAGAGTGTCTTTCCTAACTTTAAGGATTCCATGAAGAATCAGGACTGATGACCTCTAAGTGTGAAACTCGTGCAAGATGGAGAATGTCTGCAATACTTTCTGTACGCAGCCCCCAGATCCTTTTCATTCTGTATTACATGTGTTAGAAAGACAGCTGGACACAGCCTAAGGGAATCCCGAGATCCCCAACTAAATGAACCCAATGGAAAATTACCACTGCAGCTCAAAATTACCAATTCACTTTTCCTTTGACGTTACATATATTTGTAATCAGTAGATCAGTGTGTCCTTTTTTTTTTTTTTCTTTCCTGACACTGATCTACTTTCAAAAATCTCTTCTATGGGTAGGTAGGTTAGACCATGGTAGCATCATCTTTTAATGTTCCAATTGAGATTTTAAAAGTTACTCTAGTTCGCTGTGCTACTTAAATGATGATCACTTAATTTCCCACCACCTGCACAGCTCCCGTTGAACCTTTGGAAACACTAACACTAACAATATGTCACACTTTTTAGTTAAAAAGGTTACACTTAGATTATACTTCAGCTATCTAACTTCTTTTCTGCTGTCTGTAAGCCAGCAATTTGCAAAAAGAGTAAGAAATATAATTATCTACTACATCTGGTTCCATTCCCAGATCTTTCAAATAAGAGTATGGTTCTTGGGAAGGTGCTTTAATAAAAATTACATAAAATATACTTCATGCTGTGCTGCCTACTTCTAATTCTGTTGTTTGCATCTTACTTTTTCTTTGCCTCATTCCATAGTTGTGTGGTGCCACTTTCAAGGTGCCTACATACTGTACCTGGGGACTGCTGAAATAGAAGTTATTCATCTTTTTTTTTTTTTAATTGTTGTAGTAGCTCAGAGAGAAAAAAAAGCTGACCTTGTTCAGAATGCTGGAAAAAGTTATGATGGCTGTCGTGGAGGATAAGCTCTTGTCTGTCTCAATAACTTTCAAATCCAATTGGTGAGAATTTAGCAGTATGGCTTACGGCACACAAGAAAAAATATCATATCATCATAACATTTTGTTAGTAATAAAACAGATCCCACGATGAAGATAGAGAGTGCAAGCAGATTTTTAAACCACTTCAAGCACTCTTGATTTATGTACTGCAACGCTGCTGTATACAAAATGCAGAACAGATGGCCAGTGGTCCAAAATAAGTGTGCATTTGCTCAACTGCTTCATAAAAAATGAAACTCACTAGAGCCTTCTTGTAAGCTGTTTGAATGAATAAAAGCAGCAATGGCAGGACTGTGGCATCTGGTGAGCTTGCTAGGGGAATACTGTTTAGATTTGAATGTTTTCTGTTGTTTGTATGATCTCACATTAAAAAAAACTAAGAGACAGACTGATTCTCAGGGTGGGCACCACACAGCATACAGGTTTGTGGTAGAAAACTGGTTAAAATGTGCTATTGAGCTGCCTGGAGATCAGGCGAAGTTACTGAGAGTCTTCTTAGTATATTCCTGCTGTCGCTACCTTCCTGGAGGTGAAAAGCATTATGTGGTACCAGCATTTTAGCCATAACGACAGAGCTGGTGGGGATTTTTGTGATGGGAAAATCCTTCCCTGTCAGAAGTTCCTTCCTATGACATTTCCAAAAGAAAAGGACCATCAGCCAGCCCTGAGCGTACTCCTTGTTGCATTACTTTGTTCTGAAGAGACAATCCTCTGGTGTACCTGAACTGGATGTTTCTAAGATTGTAAAGATGAAAAAACAAAGAAGAACAGCTCCAGATAAGCTCTGAATACGCATCTGTGAAAAAGACAACCAACTCATCAACAAAACCCATCAAATCCCTAGCAATCTCAATGTATTTGAAGACTGAGGTAGTCCCTCCCTCCTTGTTTCTGCTGCAGAGTACACTCAGTTCATTCAGTGAGGCCAAGGGCCATGAAATTTTGAATGTTGGTTACAGTCAGTACATACCAGTTTCTCTCTGCTGTTTCTTTCTTCTCCCACTTCTCCATTCTAGCATGGGCTCTCCACAGGACGCAGTTTCTTTGGGGAATATCCATCTGTCCTGGTACAAGTCCTCTGTGGGCTCCATATCAATACGTGCTCCACCATGGAGTACTTTCTCCTCCTCTGATCTTGGTATTCCCTCTGTTATTTCTCAGTCTTTTCACTCCTTCTTTGCTTGTCCTTAAATATGTTTTCATAAAGGTGCTATCATCTTCACGGTGTCCTGTGATGAGTCTGTGGATCTGGCTGGAAATAGCTGTGTCTCACACAGGGCAGGCCCTGTCTCTTCTCAAATAAGCCTACAGCCCTTCTCCCTTCCCCAACAGGCAAAAGTAACAGAAAAATATCAAGATGGCCTCAAAGACCAGTGTCTGAATAGAGACTTATCAGGCCTCATTGAGATACCAGGTTCATGATCCAAATAAGTCTATGGGTCCAGATGGGATCCATCCTAGGGTGCTTAAAGAGTTGGCACAAGAGCTAGCTAAGCCACTCTCCATCATTTATCACCAGTCCTGGCTAAGTGGGGAAGTCCCAGATGATTGGAGGCTGGCCAATGTGACACCCATCTACAAGAAGGGCCAAAGGGAGAATCTAGAAAACTACAGGCCTGTCAGCTTGACCTCAGTGCCTGGCAGGATTATGGAGCAGGTCATCCTAAATACAATTAACCAACAAGTACAAGAAAACCAGGACATCAGGCCTACTCAACATGGGTTTATGAGGGGAAGGTCCTGCCTAACCAACTTGGTCTCATTCTATGACTGGGTGACCCGTCTGGTGGATCAGGGGAGGGCTGTGGATGTGATCTACCTAGACTTCAGTAAAGCCTTTGACACAGTCTCCCATAGCATCCTAATGAAAAAGCTAG
>VWZO01017861.1:0-10834 GCA_013396975.1 Bucco capensis
TCAGAGCAGATGTGCACTGTAGAAGCAGAAGAGCTCTGAGGTCCACCATATAAAACCAAGAGGAGATTACTGTCTTAGGGACTCAGTTTTCTTCCCTGCTTTTTATCGTGATGGTACTGTGCTGGTACAAGACCAGTGTAAGGCAATGGAGACTCAGTCTGTTAGTTTAAAGCGTCCTATGGCAAACATACTATTTTAGCTATTTTCTGAAAATTTCGTAGTGGGAAAATCAAGGTTTTATAGTAATGTAAATGCATGCTTTATCGTGTTATAATGTTGGTACAATTTTACTTTTAACTTCAATTAGATCCCAACNCAAGAGTAATTTTGAGAGAAAGACCTTCTCAACACGTGTATATAGAGTCTGTTAATTAAAGTACTCAAAGAAGGAGAAAACCTTATCAAGTCCTGAAACTGTCCTCTAACCGGTGAGCTAAAAGAATGATTATAGCTACAGGCCTTATTAAGGATCATGTACGCTGTACAGGGCAACAAAATCTAGCTAAACTACAGGCATCCTACTCATCTGGTTTATTTCAGACAGTGATGAAACTCTAGTGGTGGTGTAGCCTGTTCCATATGAGTGATGAAGACTCAAAGGTAGGATAGTAACAGGAACATTACTTAGCACTAGCAAATTTCCCTTCCAGACATCCATCTAGGGATGTTTAATTTTTGGTTCTAAGTGCATGTGCTAAATAATAATCATGTAGTTCCTAGTTAGTCTACTGGCATTTGAGCACTGGAGAGACTGATAGGTTTGATTAGATATTTTCATCCTTTGCTCCCTGCTTTGGTTAGCTAATAATTTTTTTCCTAAAAACTATAGACTATATATGACAAAATTTTTCCTTAATTATTTTATTATATTCTTTTTCAGAGGAAAAACAAAACCAACAAAAAGCCAACAGACAAACAAACAAACAAACAAACTCAAAACAAACCTAAACCAACAAAAATTCCGAAACAATCCAGAAAGCAGAGACTTGCTGTATGTGTGTAAGTAGGCTCTAGTGTGTATCTCTATTACTGTTTGTTTATCTCACTCTTGCTCTCTGGATAGTAAAGACATACCATTTTCTACAGTCAGATTAGTAGTATATTTTATTTTGAATGTATTATTTCTTAATCTTTCTCCTATTTAATGATAACTGATCAGAATCCTCCATAATGCAATAGTAGAAACAAGATAATGATACAGCCTCTTTGGATTCCTAAGCTATGCCTGAGTATTAAAGCACTAGCCAGGAATAACTAGAAGGCAACCACGAGCACACTTCTCTTTAGACAGGACAGTGGTTAAATTAACATTTTGAGAATGCTGTGGTATTTAGTAATCAGTATGGTTTTCAGCACTTAATTTTCTCTTATGGATATAGACCAAGTACTATGCTTTACATTAACATCCATCAACCCCTCTGCAAAATTCTAAGAGGTTACATTTTTAGAGCTGCTGAAAATCGATAGCATCATTTGTAAGTAGAAGTGCTCTGGATTTCTGAAAATCAGGGCTCTGTCTGCATTTGGCAATTCTGATTCATGTATGGCTTAGAGGCAGGAGTTGCTGTGTCTCTATCTTATATTTGTTGGATTCCATCTGTCTCAGGAAAAGGCTGATCAGTGTCTCTCCCTGTTCATACAGATAAGATATATTCACAGTCTGTGTTGCCATCTCTCATGATTTTATCATGTGCATCATATTGGCTCCAACTAATTGAAACTATCAGGTTTTTCAGTCAGGAGAATGAATATTGGAGAAAAACAACTTTTTTCTTTAAGTGAGCTTCCAGTTCCTATCCTTACAGAGAAAAGATGAAAATATCATCAAAATTACCCAAAATATTTGAAAATTGGATGGCAAATAAAAAGAACTCAAAGATACTATGTTTAAAATGTTACCATTTTTTCAAGCTAATCTCATGATACAGACTTAAACTTTGATAATTTGGGGTTAATTACATTTGAGGCTGACCTTTCAGTCTGTACATTCAAAAGAAATAATCTCACTATGAGAGATACATATTTATTTTTTAAAGTTAAGGCACGGTAACACAGAATATATTAATGAATTAAAAATGTAGCTAAAGTAACATGAAAATGAGGTTCATATTACTCCATAAGAAAACTATGATTCTTCAATACAAGAAGATCTTAACATCAGAAAGAACTCTTCTTGTAAACTCTTGTATTATTAGTTTATCCAGCTGTGTCCCTGGCTGCAAGCATGTAGCAAAGGTGAGGCTGAAAACTGGCAATGTCAAGTTTCATAGTGAAAACAGGTTTATCTTTTACTAACAATCTTAGCAATGTGCAGTAACTTGCCCTTGGAGTAGTGGTTTAACAACCTTTGCCCAAGCACTCTGTGGCTCTTCTTATATCTTTAATAGTTTACTTGATGGACTATGAAGAACTGCCAGATGACAGTTCTATTTCATTTTTGTCACTGCATGGCTCTCTATTTTTCTCACAGTCTTTTTCTCAAGGGCACAATTCTGTAAGTCAATGTAGCAGTGTTCAAGATGGGTATTGCTCTTTCAGCTATTGTATCATGATGCAGCATGTGCAGGTCTCAGACTTGTTGAGATTCCAGGCCTTCAGTAAAATTAAATCATAGGGGATTTTATATATGCTCGTGTCCTTCTCACTGTAGATAAACTGAAGTGATGGGTGTGGATATTACATTAGGAAATTAGTTGAAAACACAGTAGAAAACACTATTTATTAATGAATCATCTAGCAAATGCTTTGTATCTGCCAGGATGTATATGAGCTTACTCATTTGAAAAGTCTATGCCTTTACTGAGAGTCCATACAGGGGAGCAAATAAAAATAATGAACAGAAGATGTGAAAGGAGGAAACCAGACTGACTAGGCATTCGTGTCCAGTTTTTCAAAGGACATACAATATTTCATAAATCTCTCTACATGATGTATTACATGTGAAAAAAATCTACATTTATGGATACAGCATAGATTTGCATACATAAATGAATCAATTAAAAGGAAGTCTACCTGTTCATGTACAATACATTTGCATTTATTTGTGCAAATCAGTGAATTTTGCTCTTTCAAATAATTTCAAGTTTATATATTGCGGAAACACATTTTGGTATTCTTTGTTGCATGTCTGTTTCCATTTTGGCTTTTCGGTTATGACTCTTATGAAATCTCAAGCCTTGGTAGCTAACTATCAACCAATGCCAGCAGATGTTTTATAGTGACTTAAATTGCAGTAAAGAATGGTTTTCTAAGTGCAGAGACAGAAAAATTCATATTTAACAAATGTAATATGATTCATAGCACTTCTCTTGATATTCTATATAAGTGAAAAAAGTTAGCATTTTTTTCTAGGATTAGTTCCTTGTGATTATGCCTATTACTTGGGCACACTATTACTTGACTGCAACACTTTTTTTTAGTACTAGCAGACCTCTTCCTTTGTGAGAAGATGTGATGGGTGGTACAGGTCTAGCTCCTGCTTCATATTCCTGATCTGGAGTACCAGAGAAAGAAAACTAAGTCCTTTGTCATACATCTAGAACAAGAAGCACAGCAAGGAAGCACAGAGTTGACATTAAATCCTGTGGAAAGAGGAAAGCAGCAAGTCAGGGCTGAATGCATACAACCCCACTGCAAGGGGAAATATTCTCAAAAAAAGAGAAGAAATATTGGTCAAAAGCATATGTCCTTCCCTAGCACTTGACTCAAAGCATGCCCAGCTCCTGGGTAAATCTGCCACTATGACTTTGTTTGACAAGGTAGTTTGGTGTTCAGGCTCAGAGTGGGCATGCTCTCTGCAGGACCAGAGTCTTTTGCCCACCAGTTTACAAATGACATTAGGCCTGAAAGCATGCCTTTTCTTTTGCTGGAAGTCACTCACTGAAAGCTTCCACTATACAAACTGCTTTAGGATCTTATATTTCCATTACAAAATTTAAGTTATTATAGAATTATCAGGGTTGGAAGGGACCTTAAGGATCATCTAGTTCCAACCTCCCCTGCCATGGGCAGGGACACCTCCCACTAGATCAGGTTGCTCAGAGCCCCACCTAGCCTGGCCTTAAAAACTTCCAGGGATGGGGCTTCCACCATCTCTCTGGGCAACATATTCCAATGTCTCACCACCTTCATGGTGAAGAACTTCTTCCTAGCATCCAAGCTAAATCTCCCCTCCTCAAGCTTGTATCCATTACCCCTAGTCCTATCACTCACTACCTGACATTCTAAAACGTCCTTCACCAGCCTTCTTCTAGGCCCCGTGCAGATACTAGAAGGCCACAATAAGGTCTCCTCAGAGCCTTCTCTTCTCCAGACTGAATAATCCCAACTCTCTCAGCCTGTCCTCACAGGAGGGGCACTCCAGCCCTCTGATCACCCTCATGGCCCTTCTCTGGACATGTTCCAGCACATTCGTATCTTTCTTGTACTGGGGGCTCCAGAACTGGATGCAGTACCCCAGGTGGGGTCTCACCGGAGTGGAGTAGAGGGGGAGAATCACCTCCCTCGACCGGCTGGCCACATTCCTCTTGATGCAGCCCAGGATACAGTTGGCTTTCTGGGCTGCAAGTGAACGCTTGTGACTCATGTTGAGCTTCTTATCCACCAGCACCCCCAAGTCCTTTTCCTTGACTGCTCTCAAGGCAGTCACTGCCCAGCCTATATCGGTGCTTGGGATTGCCCCGACCCAGATGCAGGACCTTGTTCTTGTTTAACTTCACGAGGTTGGCATGGGCCCACCTCTCCAGCCTGCCAAGGTCCCTCTGGATTCTCTTATTGAGTTTCAAAAAAAAAAAAAAAAAAGTTATGTAATAATCACAGCAGCTTTCCAATTTAGTTTGGTTTGGTCCTTTGACCAGAGCAAGAATTGTGGTATTCACTTGTGTTTTCTCTTCTTTTGACATCAATAGTTTTTATAGGATCTTTAAAGCATTTTTAAAACTCCTATAAATCATGCAAAACAATATTCACTAAAGACTGGTATGCAAATCTTTGAGTTCTTGAAGTAGATTTTTTTTGTTTATATGTAGTATGAACTTAATTGTATGCATCTGAGAAAGTCACTATTGCTTGATGCCACTGGCTAGCTTGTAACTATCATAGGATTAGTGCTAAGAGAAGCTTAATTTGAATACCCGTTTCTCTGTTTAGGCTTGCAACTTGAAGCACTAGCTTGCTTGGGATTTCTGTCAATTTTTGTTTTTACTGAGCTCCTCTTTTCCACTAAGTGAATTAAACATCATCATTTTTTTTCTCAGAACTCTGCAGAATAACATTAACATCTAGCCCTGGGATATTACTGGAGATAAATAACTTTAGTATAGAGAACACAGTCAAATCAAGATTAAAAATGCCCAGTTTGTAATCAGTTTTGTACTTTTTCTGCAAGAATGAGAGAAGAAAATGTTGAGAGAAACATAAAGCATAATTTTTTTAATAGTTCATATTTCATCTTATTTTAGTGAAATAGAAAATACAAAAAGGTATTTTTTTTCCCATTTGTATAGTGCATGGGGCTCTGTTTCTTCCTATTTGGATGTGTCATTAACATTGTTATTGTTATACTTTTAAAAATACTTTAAATAGCCTTAAGTCTTATCCTCTCTGAGACTTTTTCTGATTCTGTTTCATATGCACTTGTCTACTTTTTCAATGGCCCTCACGGGTTTGATTTATACCTCAAATACATCAGTAGAGCTTGGTTTGCATAGGGAATCCTACTTAAAGGTGTAAGATCAGGTCAAACTAAAAATTTGTCTAGCCCTCTTTCTGTAGCTGTCAGTGGCTCTTAATAGATACTGGAACCAAGCAGACATAATGATAAGGCAATATTAGAATCATAGAATAGAATAATAGAATCATTGTTGTTGGAAAATACCTCTAAGATGATCAACCCATAACCCTCCACTGCCAAGTCCACCACTAAACCATGTCCCTAAACACCACGTCTACGCACTTTTTGTGTACTTCCAGGGATGGTGATTCCACCACTTCTCTGGACAGCCTGTTTCACTTCTTAACCTTCTTTCAGTAAAGAAATCTTTTCCTAATATCCAGTCCCAACACTGGGACAACTTGAGGCCATTTCCTCTCATTTTGTCACTTGTTACCTGGGAGAAAAGACCAATCTCCACCTCCCTACAATCTCTTTTCAGGTACTTCTAGAGAGTGAGAAGGTCTCCCCTGAGCCTTCTCTTCTCCAGACTAAACAACCCCAGTTCCCTCAGCCATTCCTCATAATACTTGTTCTCTAGGCCCTTTGTCAGATTCGTTACCCTTCTTTGTACACTTCAATGTCTTTCTTGTAGTGAGGACCCTGGCACTGAGGTTAGGCTGACAGACCTGAAGTTCCCTGGATCCTCCTTCTGATCCTCTTATAGATGGTTATCACTTTTTCTAACTTCCAGTCAATTGAGACCTCCCCAGTTAACCAAGACTGCTAATAAATGGTTGAAAGTGGCTTGGTGAGCCCTTCTGCTAGCTTCCTCAGTACTCTCGGGTGGATCCTATCTGACCCCACAGACTTGTGACCATCTAGGTGTAGTAGCAGGTTGCTGTTTCCTCTTGGATTATAGGGGCTTTGCTCTGCTCCTTGTCTATGTCTTCCAGCTCAGCATACCCTGAGTACCCTGACAATAACTAGTCTGACTATTAAAGACTGAGGCAAAGAAGGCATTATGTACCTCACCCTTTTCCTTATCCTTGGTGGCAATGTTTCCCCTTGGAAACATGGGTTAGGGTTAGGGTCAAATAAAGGATCAAGGTTCTCCTTGCCCCTCCTTTTATGCTGATTTATTTGTAAAAAAATGTTTTGTTATCTTTTACAGCGGTGTCCAGATTTTTATGGCAGACCGCACATATTATATTATATATTTACAGACCACAAAAATTTGTGCCCTAAGGATCTCCAAAGTCAGAGACTAGAACTGGTTTTAGGGACTTTCTTCCATGAACTTGCCTAATTCTACCTACCCTGCTTATAACTTCACCAAAGCAACAACAAAAAACCCCTTCCTTAACCAAACAGTTATGTTATGTTGCAAGTTATATTACAAAAGAATGTATACAAGCTAGCTTCTTTGTCTTTTGAAGAACATTGGAGACAACACCTTAGCTCTGAGATACCACTGATGGTTATGCTAATAGTTTGGCTGACAGATACAGAGTGTGCTTCTTAAGCAACCAGAAGTAAACAGCGAAACAGGATTAGAATTCAAAATACTCTTGACAAAGAGATGTTGTTTTTGGAAGCAATGAAGTGAATCTATTCAGAAGTATGAGGAGTTTTGCTGGAATACCAACTCATAAGTACAGAGGAGAGAATAATTGGCTATGTTATAAGAACTTTTTGTAGAAATAAATTTAATGTTTGTAGTTAGTGATAAATGTTTTATAAACAGCATGGCACTACAAAAAAAAAAAAGTGCTATAGAAAGCATGGGCAGGACCTGAAATAATCACTCTCTTTTAATCAGTGCTAGTAGAACTCAGTTGGAACAGGGCATCTGATTTTGGTAACACAGTCAAGAATGGGATGAACCCATGGCACTTTCTAGATAAGAGCAAGGAGAACATTCAAAGAACTGGAAACCATGGCTTACCAGACCAAAGAGAAAAACAAAAGGAAGAATTTCCTCTCTGTTGTCCATTGGAGAAAAGGAACTCAAACTGCAGCAAAGGAGAGTCAGATTAGGTATAAGGACCTATATTCTTAAAGTATCACATATCACCTTGAAAGACAGTAGTAACCCTGTGATTTGAAGTTTCCAAGAGCATGCTAGGCACACATCTGTCAGGAGGATACACAGATCTAGCTGATTCAACTAGGGAACAGTGTACAGGTTTACTTTTTTTTTTGATGTCCCTATTACACACTATGGCACAGTCTGAAAATCACTTGGGGTCTCCTGTGGCCCCTGGTGCGATAACTGTGCCGACAGCAGAGGGAGCATTAAACTCATTGCCCATGGTAAAGTGTGGGGAGTGATACCCATGTTCCTATAATCCTTGTATGGGTAGGATGTACTCATTAGCCTTCTGGCAGTCATCCTAGGAGAAGGACAACTCTGATTCCAAACCCGGGCAGATGGAGCTCGTTTAGCCCTGGAAGGCCTTCCATCTAAGAGAAGGACACTCTAATAAAACCTCCGTCCTAAGGACCTCGCTGCCAGTGTCCAAGCTTGCTAGGCCCTGGCAGATGAACCTTAGGACTAAAGGGTGGGTTCAGCTCTGTGCATGCTGTGTCTCACCTAAAAAAAATCCCTTGCGCAGGCTCGAGGGTGCTATCCGCTATCCTCTGTTGATCAGCGTGCTTGTAAAAGGCGCTGATGAGGAGTGTGGATGGAGCCCTCACTGGATCTTCGTTCGCGAAGCCTAGCCACGACCGACCGACCTATTACACACTGATGTTAAACTTGCTGTATCCTGACAAACCTAGCTTTGTTATAACCCCATTAAGCCAAATTTTCTATTTGATTGTCTACTACAGTAGTGTTAAGGGACCATCCAAAACCCACGTTCTGGGCAAATGTAGTGTGTTTTTTCAACAGCACCAGATAGTTTACATTTTAAGTGAACAGCATTGAAGTGAGAAAGAGCTGTGAAATATACTAGGAAACATAGAGATAATTTAAAAACATTAATGGCTTTTAAAAGCAGCTGTGTCCATTTTGTTCACCTGCAAAATGTGTTTGTCACAATTCTCAGTATCTTAGAATATGCATCTCTATGATACTTAACAACTGCAATGGGAAGAGAAATTATTTTGTACAGATAACTACTGCGTCAGACCGACTTTCTTGTTCTGCATTTGCATACCATCTTAGCTGATGTTTCTGAACATTATCCCAATAAAAATTGAATATGAGATGCTGCACATTTGAAAGTTAATAGCAATAAATTGTAAAATAAGTACTTAACAAGTAATTAAAATCACAAGATTTAGATGTTGAGGCTTGTCTGAACAACCATCCATAACCTCAGGTGTGTAGCTGAAGGTTATGCAGAACAGAAATCTTAGGGAAAAATCTTTCTCTGGAGTTTTCATGTACATCTTGATTTACAGTAGCCTTGAAAGTAGAATCCAACTATTCAAGTGTTTTCCTATTTTTCCCAGATTTATAGAAGTTCATATTTTTAAAGCCTTCATCACTTCCTTACCTGGCATGGGAAAGAGGTTTGCTTGTTTCAAAAAAATCTCAATAGTGTCAGAAAGAATATAAGATAAGAATATGGCTGCAATCTATCTGTTTAGACATTCCGCATTTTTTGAAATGGTATGAGGACCGGGTTCTCAAACAATGTAACTTGATATTGATGTTATTTGTCTTGTAATATCTATGCCATATTGCACTTACTAAGGAACCTTCCTTATGTTTTCCAAATTCCTAAGGAAGAAAGAAGGGCTTGAGTTCTGTGAAAAGCTATTAAGAAAATTTAAAAAAAAAAATAAGGATGGTGGTGAAGTTGTTTTTTCATAGTCATCAATAAGAAATGGGTGATCAATCACCCCATTGTCATTTTACTACATTCAGCAGTGCTATGGCTCACAAAACATGGTATGTGACACATGTCATGTTGATCTGCTGAGGCAGTTGCATGAGATAGAACATGAAAATATTAGCATAACATTTCCAATACGTATTCGACTTTGGAAATTTACAGCTGATGTATGTGGGTCATAGCTCACAGTCACTTGATTTCATAATGTTTTACATATCCCCAAGATATTTGGAAGTCATACACATTCCTCAAATCATTATTTTTAATATTTTTGACAGTCTCAAATCTGCTGTGGATGGGACAACATTTAACATGTGCAATCTGAAAATACATATTCATAATACAAAATCTAAAATATTATAATTTCATTTTACTCATGTCTGTGAGAAAATGGTAGGTGAAAGATGGATAAAGGAGGTTAAGTGATGTTCTTGTAGATTTGCTATGATGTCTAAGATAAAAGAGACCCATTAAATTATATATCTTACTTATGGAGAAGGAGAAGTAGCCCCTATGGATTGTCAAATATCATATGAAATATCACCAAGCATAGTAATGTGCTCTTGCTAATAGTTCCATTGTTTGTGTAAGACTAAGCAGTATAACAGATCTTAAAAAGGTATTTAATGTCTCTCTATATTTTGAAGCCATTTTAAATTTTTTAATTATTTTTATTTACTAAAATAGTACTTCATTACAGTTATCTGTGATGCCAATAATTTTAAAAGGAACAATATAAGCACAATAAGTTGTCGTCAGTGTGTCAGTCTGGAGCCAAGAAATTAAAATAGCTCTTGGATTATGACTGTCCTGGTTTGACCAGAATAACTGAGGATTACTAGGGTCAAGAGGACAATCTTTTGAGGAAGGGTCTCCAAGGCCCCCCTCTCCCCACAGCCCTCTGGACTGGCTGTGTTCAGGGACAGCAAAATTGAGATAAGAACACCAGGCACGCAGACAGTGAATTTCTAAGAATAGCTTTATCTAAATTTAAATGGTACAACAGTATGAAAGAGATAAACAATAAAGAAAAATAAGGTGGTTAGTTGAAAGATGGATTCAGCCCTTTCTCCATTCTAATCACCTGGCCTTGCCGGCAAAAGTCAGCAGGCTTCCAATTAATCACCTCCTCTCCCCTTCCAATTAATCACCTCCCCCCCCTTACTTTCACCCCAGGACGGGAGTTGTACAAATACCAGAGGAATTTCAAGAATGCCAGAGGCCTTTTCCCCTCTGCAAAAGGGAGGAGGGAGAGCCGAACCCGACCGAGAGAGAGAGCAGGAACAGGAAGCAGGAAGAGAGAATTCTCTCTTATATACACAAAAATACATCATCC
>VWZO01017861.1:10975-32214 GCA_013396975.1 Bucco capensis
CCCCCCCGTGTGGAAACACCGCGACGATGGTCTACATCTGCGCAGGTGCGGGGTTTCGTTCTCTCTCGGCAGACCTCTTAAAGAAAGAGTGTCCAAAATTCAAAGTTCAAAAGGGAACATGACGTACAATAAATCCTTAGTGTTTTAAATCACTTCACGACAATGACTTTTACTTACAAAGCTGTTGGTCTTTGATACATCTTATTCCTTTCCTGAAATAGTTAAAAGATGGTTAGTTAAACTCTGTCTTCTGCTGGAAAGCACTTCACAGCATAAAAGCACAGTACAACACATTTGGCAATATTATATGCTCTTTAGTCTGAAGACATCAACCATTTGACTACTTACAGAATTTGCCCAACTTACCTTTATTAGAAGTGATGTAATCATATATATTAAAAAGAAAACAACCAACAAAACAAAATAAAACAAAAAGAATGCAATGACTTTGAGCAGTAGAAGGTCAGCTGCATTGCTTTGGTTATCTGCCTGTACAAAAGGAGACTTTAGTCTCCTTAGATGGTTTTGCATCCAGAGGGGAGTGGTCAACTGCTCAATGTCCAGATAGAGATCAGTAATTGGTGACAAGTGGTGTCCCTCATGGGTCCGGTGTTGTTTAATATCTTTACCAATGCCATAGTGGGTTTGAGTGCATCCTCAGCAGATGACACCAAGCTGGGTGATGCAGTTGACACATCAGATGGATGGGGCATTGTTCAGAGGGACATGGAAAAGCTGTTGAAGTGGGTCATGAGGTTCAACAAGGCCAAATGCATCTGGGTTGAGGCAATCCCCAGTATCAATATAGACTGAAGGATGATGGGATTGAGAGTAGCCCTGTGGAGAAAGACTTGGGGGTACTGGTGGGTGAAAAGCTGAATATGAGCAGGCAATGTGCACTCACAGCCCAAAAGGATAACCAAATCCTGGGCCGCATCAAAAGTAGCATGGTGAGGAGGTCAAGGGAGGTGATTGTCTCCCTCTACTCCACTCTAGTGAGACTCCATCTGGAGTGCTGTGTCCAAATCTGGAGTCCTCAGCACAAGAAAGAAATGGACCTATTGGAGTGACACCAGAGGAGCATGAAACAGGCTGAGAGTTGTGGTTCAGCCTGAAGAAGGCAAGGGCTCTGGAAAAACCTTATCATGGCCTTTTCAGTACATAACAGGGACTCATAAGAAATATAGGGACAATCTCTTTAGCAAGGCCTGTTGCAATTTGACAAGGGGGAATGGTTTTAAACTAAAAGTTTAGATTCAGACTAGATATAAGGGAGACATTTTTTACAATGAGAATGGTGAAGCACAGAAACAGGTTGCCCAGAGACGTGGCAGAAGCTCCATCCATGAAAACACTCAGTATCAGGTTGGAGGAGGCTCTAGACAATATAATCTAGTTGAAGATGTTCCTGCTTACTGCAGAGGGGTTGGACTAGATGATCTTTGAATGTCCCTTTCAACCCAAACTACTATACAATTCTATGATTCCATGATAATAAGGAAGAAAAACTAATAGGGCTAATCAGAAAAGAACTTGTTCACAAGATAAAGTATAAATCACAGCTACTTAATGAAGAAAAGTCTTCATTGTTTGTATTTAGTGACTGAACACTTACTAATTTTAGTTTATTGACTTTATTATATTTTAATATAAAAGAGTATTTTCATATTTAAAATTACCAAAGCATTTTTTTGCAATATCTTAAAGGATCAAGACTCTGATTCTAATTAATAATGATTTAAGAAGAACATGCCATAAGAATTAGAATTTATGTGAGACACCATGCATTTTATGATTATGATTATTTTATAATCATCTATTTGCAGGAACAAACACCACCCCAGCTTTTGCAACTGCCCTACACACATGACATGCATTGCATGGAGGTAAAGGTAAAGGGTAGGAGGTAAAGTCTCCTATCAGCTAACTCCACACTGCCTCACAAAATATGGTTTCTCCATGTTCTGACAGAACCAGAATCCTGGACTTACAATTTTACTGGTAAAATAATTCTGACTTTGTTATGCATTCTCAGAAGCAGTCACACATACAAGATGAAAGTTTGTCTCCTAGTTTCCAAATTTTGTTTGTAATTCTGCTGAAAAGTAACACTGGACACTAAGTCCTATATATTACACAGTATTGGACTTGCTGGCATTAAATATTTATAATCTATGGGATTATAGCTTTACAAGTGCATGGTTTTTTATTCCTCTGCATCCTACTAAGATGTCAAATCCTTTTGCCAAATCAATCTACCAACTCACTTCTCACTTAGGAGTGTGTGAGCTGGATAGATGATTCTACACACTAAGTATGTTAAAACAAGGTATAAACTTGCCTATAAGGTTCAGTTTAGAGTCTATCTGGACCCGCAAATTTTTTTATTAATGCACATTGACATTTTGGCATACAAGAGTATTACTGATTTACTGATTTCTCTTGCCTTCACTTTTGCTATTCTGTGGAGATTTTATTAGTATTAAACTTCCAGTGCTTGAAAAACACTATTCATATTTCTGAGTCTAAGTTTCTACCTTACTGTACAATGTGATATAGCAGACTACATTAAGGGCATACATAGGCTCTGTTTCTGGACTTAAAAATTAGTTCATCATCTGAAATCATTAATGATGAAGTAGCACATTTTTTTATGCCCCTTTTGCAGGTAATTGTTTATAGTGAAAATTGCAGTTTCAAATACATGATCTGTGTTCAGTTTTGTTGTTCCTACTAGTAGTAACACTGGCTGTTAACTTTGGGTGGCTAACGTTACACTGCAAGATAAGTTTTCAATGATGACTGAATAAAATTGGTCAAATTCTTATTTATTTTTAACAAGTAATTTGATTGGAGATGTTTGCAAAAGCAAAAGTTTCCTTTTTGCCTCTCTCTAAAAATTACTGTCTGTGAAACTTTACCTGGCTGAT
This sequence comes from Bucco capensis, assembly GCA_013396975.1. Taxonomy (NCBI): domain Eukaryota; kingdom Metazoa; phylum Chordata; class Aves; order Piciformes; family Bucconidae; genus Bucco; species Bucco capensis. The sequence goes on from VWZO01017861.1 coordinate 13,906, forward strand.
TTACATTCAAGTCTATAATTATACACCTAATTTGACCTGTAACTTAATATCTAGGTTTATTAAATACTTCTAAAACCATACTTTATTCCTTACAGAATGCTTGATCTATTTCCATTTGTTTGAATCCGTGCATCCAAGGTACTTTGTTGTACAACTGTGATTCTTAATTTCTGATATTGTTGCTGTTATGCCCTTGCTTTAAGCTGTGCTTTTATGGTATGATTTAGCCTTAACTTTTGTCAGGTCTGATGATGGGTTTTCCACTGCCTTTACATGATTCCAGCTTGCTGTCTTTTTTTTTTTTTTTAATCCCCCCCCTTTTAGATTTGTATTTAATTCACTTGTGCTATTTCACTTCTTTAGATGTGTGATACCTGTACAACCTCTACACTTTACTCAGATTTCTGATGGAGATGTTTTTATTTTTCCCTGTTGTTCTTTAGCATGCTTAACATCTTTACCTTTGGAATCTTTTTTTACAAGATCTTAGAAAAAAATAATTCCCATGAGTCTTTAATCCCACTTTCTTGCTCCTCTGGAGAATAGCATTTTTTATGTGCTCTTTGTGTGAATGATTTGCAGAGCGGAGAGTATAGATAGATAGATAACTCATTCATATTACTGATCAGGCTGTTCCCTATTTGAAAAAAGGAAGATAAAAGAAAATTATGCAAATACTTTCCCTGTTCAGCATTAGTTTCCTATATTTCTTGGTTTTTGTTTAACCTCCATAAATCCTTTTTGTATGCTCTGGATCCAGGAAAAAAAAACAAACCCACAAACAAAAAAAACCCAACTACATAAAAAACACCTTATAAAATATTTCAAATGGTTGTTTATACAAAATCTTTATCTTTCTGTCTGGAAATCAGCTTAAGTTGTGAAAAAGCCTTCCTTGAGCCTCACCAGAAGAAATAACAAATTTGCTTTGTTTACCTCCACACTTCCTGCATGAAAAAAATATGTAAATCTTTTCTTCTCCTTCTACAATTTTATATGTACCTATAAAATGCTGGCACAGTGAATAGAGTAGTAGACTCACATGAGCAGTTGCTGAATTACCCATCCTGAAACTGTGTCAAGGGTTAGGGCTGGGCTAGCCACTAAACGAGTGACAGAGCGACAGACACTCTCTGTTAACCCTTGTCTTTTCCCAAAGGGAAAGAGAAAGGGAATAAGGGAGAAAGATTTATGGATTGGAAAACTAAAACTACTTTAATTAAAATAATAATAAAATGAAATACATACAAATACATAAAAAAGCAATATATCAAAACCAGCACCCTGAAGGCAATTACGTCACCATCACCACTGATGTTGTGAGCAGGCACTGGGGAAGTCCTAGATGGGACTCAATGGCAGACAGGAACTGGAGGTAGGAGCTGGATTCTGGAATCAGATATAGGAACTCCTGGATTGGGATCAAAGGCAGAATGGACAGACTCCTTCTTGGATGGCAGCCACTGAAGAAGAGTTTGGCCCTCATGATCACTCAGCTTTATACTGAATATGGTGTATATGGAATGGAATACCTAGCTGGTGAGTTTAGGGTCACCTGAAGTATCATCTCCTCCCTGCAGGTTCAGCCTTTACTCTACACCCCCCAACACTGTATACAAGATCTAGCAGTGACCCTAGTCTGCATTCCAATCTTTGCTACTAACTATAAACATTGAGTGCTATCACTACTAGAAGCAGATACTGTCTGCAAAAGCATACTGTCAATTTCAGAAAGTGCAGTTAATTAGAAGAGACAGTTGAAAGGTAAAATCACTGAACGGAATTATTTCTGTTCTCTCTCAAATCAGCACAAGCTGTTTTACATAAGGGCTACAACAAGAATTGTGGTGTCAGAAGCCTCATACAAAAACGTTTGCTGATACTTAAGAGACATTGTTTGCACAAGCTGCTTGCTTTTACGAGGAATAAACACAATGGTGAACTGTTGGAATCTTCAAAGCAGAAACTCTGAGCAGAAAATTTCAGCTGAAACTCCAAAAATGTTGCTGTCCACATAGTGGAGTATTCCCAATGAGGCACTCATTTACTTTAACAAAAAAACAAGGAACTGGAGGGCTGTTTTTTCTCCCTCCTCTGTATTTAAAGCCTTCCAATAATATTTCTTTTTTGCCACTACCTAAAGTTTTATTGCCTACATGGCGTCTGCTGGCGAGTTGGAATGAAACTCCGAGACACCAGAAGAAAACCAAACTTTCTTTAGTGTCTGAAACCCAGCTCCAAATGCCTGAGCAAACATCCTATTGTACACACAGGGTCCCTGGTGAGAAACCCGGCTCCAGGAGACAGTCCTTCCCTTTGCAAGGTTTTGTGGGGAAATTTATGAGCCTGTCATTCTATCAGTTGAAAGCGTTTCCGTTTTTGGCCGAACGCTGTGAGTTTAATATCTAAAGTTTTGGAAAGGATTTGTTTCATTTTGCTTAGGTCTTTATGTGGCTGAATTATATTTCAGTAATCCCCAGTATCCATAGCTACAGTACTTTCCCACTGACACAGCAACAGTTCCTGATAGTTTCCCCATAACTCAGCCAGCAAGCTTGTCTTAAATCCAGCTTCTGTTTCTCCAGTTAGAGCTAATTACACTTATACAACACCAGGCTTTCCACTTCCTCATTTTCTTGGGGTGCACAATTGCCAAGATCTATATCTGCCAGGAAAAAAAAATCCTGAAAGTTCGTGCCAATAAACAAAACAAATATGCTGTAATTTAATGAGTACCTGGCAGATCAAACCTGATCTTGCTCAGCAGAAAGGTGGTGTAGGAGTAAATAAAGGGTAACATTTAGCCACTGGCAGAAGGGGAGGGCATATTGTTTTTCCAGGGAACGCATTTCTACTTTGCTTTACTGAGTAGGACCATGCATTTTCTCCCCTTCAGACCCTGCCCACTGTGCCTAATTAATTCACATCAATTTTGAAAGAATACATGATTAACTGTCCTAAGGCTAAGCAGTAGCATATTGAGTCACACACTAGAAGGCCTAGTTTGGGCACTGTCTCAGGATGGCAGGATTCATGCCAACATAAGAAGCTAAATTGGTTGCAGGGCAGGGGGTGGGGGGCTTGCCAACTAACTGCCTCGCCTCATGGCACCATCTGCCAATTCATAGACTGATGTTGGCATCAGATCTGAAAGAGCCACTTATCCACTTGTACAGCTATAGGCCACAAGAGTGAAAGGAGAAACGTTTGAAAATAAGGAGGAAGTTGACTAAAAAGCGCATCTAGTCTAGCACAATGCCTGTCAGGTTACTGTCTACAGTACTTTATCATCAGATATGGGTACTTCTTAAGAAATAAAGAAATGAATCCATGATCATCATATCTTCATATCTCACACTGCAAAAAAAAATAAGGTTAATATTCCCAGACACAAAGGGGTACCTGTTTCATACACATAACGGCACATACAACACTAAAATTCCTCAAATCTTATTCTGTGAGGTAACTTCCAAAACCTAAAATAAATTCTTTGCTGATATGGTCTAGTTCAGACTTTCAAAAGTAGTCAGATAAGTAGAAAGGCATTCCTCAAAGAATGTAAATTAATTTCAAAGTTATTTCAAGGGTAACCTGGATAAGAACCAGATATTTCATGAAGGATATTGTGTTCTTTGAAACCATTCCTTCTCTTTGGGTCTACTTCAGTACTACATTATGTGAACAGGATCCTAGCTGCTTACACCTGGTCAGAAATCCTTCATCCTTTTCCATATAACAAGAAATCTAAACCTAAGCTGCTTAGATACCCATCTCTGTGCAACAATTTGTACCTCAGGTTTAATTCAACCCCATAATGTTGAGAGAACAACTATAAGTATTGATGTTAAAGGGAAGATCATCTACTATTAAGAAGAAAAAGTACTCACAAAAACATAACATTAATAATTTTTATATTGTTTAGATGCTCCATTTATTTCTAGACATGGTTCTGACCTTGCCTGCACAGCTTTTAATAAGTTTTTTCCCAGAAATCTGAGATAACTTTCTTCTCTTTGTATTTTCCACATGGAACAATGTTGGTTAAAGAAGGGAATCACTGGAGTGAAAAGAGAGCTTGCAGTATTCTAAAATAATGTAACGTAAGAGAAAACTTACTTGCTTGCAACTTCTTAATGCAGAAGGTCAGCTTAAGTCCTATTTGCCTTTGACTATTTTGGAACCCTGTGCAAGATCCACTTAGTTGCATAAATATAGTAGCTGGAGATCTGTAAGCCTTACTACCCCACAACTTTTCCCTAAAGTAAAGACTATGAAAGCCAATGTGAAAGAGATGGAACATAGCCTGTCTCCCTCCCCTTTCCTGAAAAATCCTATGGTTTTGTACAAATGCATTTCTTAGTTTTGATTACTGAAATGTCCCTGTTACACTCTGGTCGTACACAGGTAGAAAGGCTCCAGTACTCCCTTGGAGTGTGCACTTCAGGACCACTTAACAGTGGTAACTCCAGTCACATGAAGATCCTGCCAATAAAAAGTAAACTTTCCCTCATATGGAGACACTGCAAGAGTTCTATATCAGTCCATGATGGGAGGGTATATGATTTGTTTTTTTCTAGTTGACACCTTACTCATAAATTGGCCACTAGAGGCCTTTGGTAACTGTCTTAAATTAGAGCAGCCTAGAGCAAAGTGCCTGAGGCTTCTTCAGTTTCCACCCTAACTGATCTGGCACAAGGAAAGTCCTAAGACTGTAGAAAAACAAAGCCACCTTTGTACAATCCCCACCCTGCAGTGGGTGCTGAAATAAGCACTCAAAACTCAGTGAAGGAATTTGGAAACTAGGTAGATAACAGACCTCCAGAATATTGTTTATTGCTTATTTTGTTTCTTTTAATTATATTTATACACAATAATGTACCCACAAAAGCACAGACATTTCTAAATACCTTGGACTCTTGGTCTTCTACTGTCTGCTGTTCTACAGTTCATTTCTGTTGTATTTTGTATGTGTTCTGACATGAGAACACACTGTGTATATTATTTATTAGTAAATTTTTTGTGTGTTTTTTGCACTATATTTTACCTGCGCATATTTACTATTCTGCTTAGAGTTTGTAGATCTTGTAGTGTCCTAAGAGGATTAACATTTTCTTCCCAGGGTATTACATTAGACCTATTAAATTATTTTCAGAAGACATTCAAAAATGGTCTAGATTGGGATGGGTAAAGGAATACAGCCTCTTTAATATTAAATGATAAGTATTAATATTTAATGGAGTAAAAGATACATCTTGGTTTATGTTGCTGCTTACAGGAAAATGGGTGATGTTAACCTGCACTGGGTTACTAAAGAATAGTCAAAAGTGGTGAAAAGTAAAAAGGCAAAATGTGGTGAAGTATTGCCACTCGAATCTGTCATGTACTGGAGTCCATGTTGTTGCTGAAACTGGTAGAAGAAATAAAATTTATTTTTCAGATTTATTAAAAAGTTTGGAGGAGCCAAACAAACATCTCAGAGTTTGGGTAAAAGTTTCTGTCACTTAGGTGACAGGACCACACCAACAAGATAATACACCACTTATTTTAAAGAACACAAGAAAATTATTTAGGTGGAAATTTTTACAATTAAGAAATAGGGGCTTTTGCTAATGTGGTTATTGAGGCAAATAATGTTCAGCAGGAAAATCTTACTATCAAGATTTTTATCTTAATGTTCAACTGGAATGAAACTAAAATTAGGGGAAGAAGCAAGAAGTCAGGGAAAAAAGACAAATGTGGAAGCAAAGAGGTTATGGTGTAATGAAGGTGTGAATGTGACCCAAGAAGACCAAGAAGAAACTTAGTATAAGCAGTCACAAAACACCCTTCACACAGCTCTTCTGCACCTCCCAATTGCAGCACATATGGTCCTTTAGCAGAGGGTCTCAGAACAGCGGGTTAGTTTACATACCATATGTATGCAATTGGTAGGCACAACGGGGTTGCGTTAAGGTTATTGCATCTGCCCTAATTCGGAATTCCCTTGTATTTTTAGGTTTATGTCGGACAGTAATGTTATTTTAACAGCTTTTGTGTTAAATTTCACATGTTTTTTTAAACAACATTATAGCTTCCTTTATTTTCTTTTTATTAATTTTGACTTTGTAATAGGGTCTCTGGAGACTTAAAATTGAAACACATTGTAGAATGATGACTGTTAGAAGTTCCATACTCCCAGGAATGATTACCAGCTAAAGCTCGTGCTGTCTGACTGCTGTCTATTTAACTGAGTACTTAGTATTTTGCATTTCCAGTATTTTCAGAATGTGTGTGATCTGTGGATTATTCACAGAAGACTTCTTGGAAGTATTTTTTTTGTTCTGAATCTCTATCAGAAATTATTTGTCTGTGGGAGTTCAATAATACAAAAACAAGCAGGTTTGGTTGGACAGTATGGTCACTGATTGTATCTATTTTGCACATAAGGAAACCTTCACCATCAAGCTGGGTTGATGCAATCCTTACAATCAAGTTGCGTATTTTACAATAACATCAAAAATTCATCTTCTACCAGTATTTTCAACAGCAACCTAAAATATTAATGGCAAACATTCTATCTGTTTAGTAAAAAATACTGAAGAGATGTGGACAAAGTTAAAATATAGTTTTGCAGAACTTCCATAGCTTTGTGTAGGAATTTTGCACTATTTTTACTATTTTATAATCAGAATTCAAGTAAAGAAAATTGGTCTGAAAAGAAGGGTTTAATGGTCTCCAATGAATACACTAATTTCCTGCTAATAGTCTACCTGTTGCTTCACTTAATTTTATTTTTATCCACAGTATGTTAACCACACACAGGAGACAAGTACTACTCTAATATGCAGATTGAAAGGTGAAGTATACTTCAAACAATAACTTGTAGCAGTTCCTGGAACTGTTTAAGCATTGGTTTACCTCCAGCTTCCTAGTGCTAGGATTAATAATGTCTGGCAATTGCATCAATACACTGAAAGCAACAGGAGATGGCAAGCACATTCACATAACACATATCAAGCATAGCTTAAACACTTTTGTAAATGCTTTTTATGCTAGACAAACAGTGGAAAATTATTATCCTTGCACTGAAAAGCTATGATTACTTCACCTTCCTTCCAATGAAAGTGAACTCCTAATGTAGTTTTAGAAAAGTATGAAATAATCAGATAGTGAAATTCCATAGCTTGTGATAACAGACTGGAAAGCTACTGGAGCTGGGAAATATAGCACAGGTGATAAACACCCTTGAGGACATACTACAGCATATGTGAACATAAAAAGTACTAGGACTTTGCTGCTAATCAGATCATCTGCTCTTCTGAGACTGCAGTGTATGCAAAGGAGTGTTTCCCACATGGCATAGTTTCTCTTATTTAAACCTAGAGGAAATTGGGAAAGAGTCTGAAAATTTAAATTATTCCTACACATATAATTTATATAAGCATCAATAATAAACTTAGTTTTTTATGTTAATCTAGAAATGATAGAAATTGGCATCAAAGGCAAAAGGAAATTATCTAGGGTCTAAGTCTTCATTTTCTGTGAAATCTGAAAACAAAAGTCAATTGTTGCATGGGCTGAGCAACCATTCCTGAATGTGGGAGGAAAATATCAGAAAGTCAATAAGGAGTATAGTCTAAGTTTAAATGGATATCTTTAATGTGGAGAAGCAAAATAATCCCCAAACTTTGAAACCTTAGGGTTAAACAACTTATACAGTAGTCCTGTAAAATGTTGGATCCTCCAGTGTTTAAACATGCATCCAAAAGGCCACAAATTTAGCATTCAGGAAAAACAGCTCCTAAAGTAAAGAAGGACCAGGTCTCTTTGAATTTGTCAGCAAAAGGCTTGTAGAGTTGAAAAGCTGTGAAGCAAATGAACTTTCGTATAGTAAAACGCACAATGTATGTATGTATGGTTAGGCTTCGCGAACGCCTGAAAACACACAATAAGGATTAAGGGAATATCTTTTTTTCACTAACAGCCTTTCAATTGATAAGCTTTTTAGCTCTCTACCAAATTCTGCAACTTTGGCAAGTACTGTCCCTGTACAGACTGGTTTATTGGTAACTTATGAAGGTCTCCTTTAAATTATCGCAAAAGGATGAACCAAGTTTGATCATGAATGCAAGGACCTTTGGGCTTATTGTTCCAAAAATGAATTAACAGGCAGAAAAACATAAAAAAGGCCCAGACTCTCTTGGAACTACCATAGTATGGATGGGTCCTTGCCATAAAAATATCTCAACATGGTGTAAGTTTTCTAATCACAGAGGAGACCGCACAAGTGATAGCCCTGTGATGTCAGGAGACGAATCTTAGTATATTCCTCCTCATTCAAAGCAACAAAAGACTACTGTTTCTCACTCCACAATTTTTATCATTGTAACTAGGTAGATCCTGTAGTTAAAAATGACCTTCTACTGTTCTGGTTGATATTTCTGGTGAAGCCAAGTAGTTTCCAGGGTAGATATAAAACTTCACAATTATAGAAATGCAAAATCATTACTAAAATCATTGACAAAGGGGTGATATTCACTTCAGGTCTTTCCTGTCTTTCCCCTTGCTACCTAAAAAAGCAAAGAGTGGTCCACAAAAGTATATTCTCTTTCACGCTGAAGGAATTTCATGCCAGATGATGGATCTGAGAACTATTTTCCTTACAATCGTTTTATGATTGCTCACTGATTGGGTCCTGATAGAAATGAAGAGTGGCAGCAGTAGTGGACTGTAAAATACAGGCTTCAGGAGAGATGCAGGTATCTCTTTTACTTTGCTAGAATATAGAGAGTCAAATCCTTGAAATCTGAAGAATCTAAACCCATTTCACTGAAAAGGAGATCTTATACTCTTACTGAGAGACATCGGTGTCATTCTGACAGACATTCCTCTCTTTTGGAAGCCTTTGGTCAGAGATGGCCTGTGTTGGTTTCTGCCTTGATAATGTAGTAAAAAGGTCTAGACAGGATAAGCTAGCCTCATTACTGATCAAGCTTATGTTGGTCTTCACTGGCCAGTGGAGTGTATGTCAAAATTCCACTCTTGAATCACTCTCAGAAGAAATTATCTTTTGTTTGTGGATACAATGTCTACTACAATGTGATGCTTGCACATGATCAAAATGCCCAGAAACTACGGCATAGAAAGAGTAGTACTGACAATGGTAATAAAGATATTGTTACAAGTAAGTTGCATAACCAAAGATCAGTCCAACAAAAGGGTAGACTACACAGCTGCTAAGCTGTCACCATATTGCAAGGTCCAGGATTTCTCCCAAGTAAATCCTGAGCTGGGTCTTCATGCAGTATGCACAAACTATGTTCTACAGGTTCTAGATACATTGGCCTTAGATGTATCTCACAGTTAGACTAATTTGTCTGGAACTTATTTGAACTGAGCAGCAATAAAATTTTCAGAAGCCTTTCCTGAGGTAACAAACCATTTTGTTAGGTCAGGAGATGCTGAACTGGTTTACACTAAGCAATTTACACAGCAACCCAGTAAAACGTTTTCCCACCAATATTCAATTATTTCCCAAAATTAAGGTTTATCTAATGCATGTGTTTCAACTGCATTTTGCATTTACGATTAATTCAGAATTCTTAGGAAAAAGCATGTCATGAGTGGATGCTAACAGAATTTTATGTGAAGAAATAAATGCTTTATAGTTACCTGAAACTGCTCATATCCTATGGTAAGTGTAAAGCAGCCATTGGATTAGTAGTATATATAATGTGTTTCTTACAGTGATTCCAGATCTAACTAACCATAGTGCCTTTCCTGTGTAGAAATCCTAAAAAACACAGGCCTATCCACTGCTTCTCAGGTATATGGTACTGAAGAAATTTAGTCATTAATTTCCAAAATTATTCCAGTCATTTGGTGCCTCCCAGACTGATTGTTGAAGGCTTTGGTTTGAAAAATTACACATTTTAACTCTCAGCTGCCATTTGCACTGGAAGAATGTGTTTTCCAGCATTTTAAATTCCTGGGTTGGGATTTAAGCATTTTCTATTTTGGATTTTAGTCTTACATTCCAGCACGCATTTAGCCCTTGGCAGATTGAAAGGTGTCTCTGTCAGGAAACATCATCTGAGGGAACACAAGATACTTCACAGCACAAAAAAAAGGTGTGGTGGAGGAGGAGAGAAAACATCAGAAGCATTGCAAAAATACGTTTTTGTTTTGTATTCCACAGCTTTAGAACTTTTCAGCAGACTTGAGCCATTAAAAAGTGTAAATTGCTGACAAATTTTTACAAGAAATGTCAGCTTTGTGTGATTTGAAACAGCTGAGATAACTCCCAAATGAGAGGATTATAATTCTGAAAGGAATATAAGATTGTATTTTGCTAGTAGCACCTCTCTATTAATGACTAGTGTAGATCAATTGATGGGATAGCTAAGCTTTCTATTCATATTTGAAAGCACTTTTGTCTCTGTATCTCTTTTCCACTCTTTTGCATCCTGGAAAATCTTGGAAGAAAAAGAGTTCCTTTTCAAGAGTTCATTTGTTCCTACTATTTTTTGTTTACCTGAATTGAAAATGGTTTTTTGGAACTGCCATCAAATTTATTTTGACCCAGCTGCTATTGCAAAATGTGGGCTTAGTAAACAAAGATACTGTTTTCAAACAAATGTCCTTTACTGTAAAGAAAACAAGACAAATAAATAAACAGAAGCAGTGCTGTGCTTGCTGAGAATGGTTTTTAAAGTTTGCCATGAGGTGTCAGCAGCTCTTTAACTTTCAGAAGCCTTTTCTGACATTAAGATCTCACAGCAATTTACAGAGTAACTTGTTCAAACTCTTTCAGTAGTGTTTCCTAAAATAAAGATTTCTATTTTAGAAGTCCTTAAATGTTTCCACATGAGTAACACAGATGAATTTGTATGTTTCTTATGCAGTTATACATGCAAATAAGTTATTAAATGGATTCAAAATAAATGCATCATGTTTTTCTTCTAATTAGCTCAGTTAATTTACCTGCTGCCCAGTATGTTCACTCTCTCCATTAAGTTAAAAAACCGCATCATTTATGTGAAAATTTAACTGTCATATTATTAGGAAAATCAATAGTAACCTTGGAAATGGCTTGAAAATGGCTTGGAAATGACATGTTTAACAAACTTTAGAAATGACTATGAATTTCAGAGTTAGCATGTCAAATTTCAGTGCAAATACTGTATCTTCAGGTTTCCCCAGGTGGCAATGCGTATTAAGAAATGGATGCCTGTGCCTGCAAATGCTGTTCTTGCCATTTTTATTTTCCAGAGTCAATTCAGCTGATGAATGTAACTTTAGTCTTGGGTTTAGGCATACCTTCAGAGAGAAAGTAGAACTGGAGGAAAACCATGACAACTCTTCTCTTAATATAGTAGGCTCTTGTTGAAGCTAAAATTTTAACCAGGTTTAAGAGATTAAATCAAAGCCTACATTCAGGTCAGCTAGATACCACTACCTATCATTATATTATCACTGTCTTGAATACACTGAGATGAAAGTTCACTCAGATAATTTGGTCTTCAAAAGCACTATCCTAAAATTAAAGTTTGTGGCAGAATGGAATATATTCCTGCACTAAACCACTGCAAAATTGTCAGAATTGATCTTAAATCTTGTCATTTTGTTTTCAAGTGCTAGGTCTTACTCTTCCTTGTAGACCTGAGAGTGTCTCTTACATTCAGTAATAACACTTACTGTAGTGCTGTTTCACTGATCTAGCTGAAAATCCAATATGCTCTGTAAGCCTGAATTCTTTAACATTCAAAGTAATGTGCAGTGTAGGAGCACTGACACTTCATGGCAATCTGGGTCTGTACTCACATCTGGAGGTTTCACCACAAAGAGACTAGAGAGAAACCAGTGGGGTTTACCCTGATCACCACATTTTTATTCTGAATGATATCTGATGGGACTCAAGACATGGAATGTGGGCAGAAAACACCAAAGTATTTTTAATCATTTTTCTTTCTCTTGAACACAAGACAAAGGAAGGTGTGAGGAGGATAAGGCCTGAGCTGGCTAGTCTGTATTACTATCTAGCATGTGTGGAAAATGATTTAAGAGCAATAGGTGACATCTCACTTTGAAGTTCAGATACTGCCACATCTTTTGGAAGACACCTCTTTTGCTGAGCACCCTGGCTGAGGGCCAGAAAACCACATAAACACATGCTTAACTCTAATCATAGAACTAGGCCCCTTGTGTTAAAGTTGACACGTGCTGAAGTGCTGGTCTGGATCAGCGCCAGAAAGTTTAGCATCCTTCAGGACTGATTCCTCAGCCAATAAACTAAACTGTAGCTTAGCAGTAAGCCTTGAATTCTGTTTATATTTCCTGCTCGCATTTTAAAAAATAAAACAGTGGTTGTTAAACACAGAAAGTCCTCGCTCCTTTGAGAAAACTGACATAGATAGAGGGACAAAAGTGCATTTTATAAATGCAGGCAATGAACAGGATACTCACTTAATTTGGCTGCTTGCAAATCCCCTCTTTCCCAAAAAACCCCTTAATGACTTGCTAGCGTATGACATATTTAGAGTCTGTTTCTGTGGCAAAGAGAAGTCTTGTTTTGAGGAGCTGGCTTTTGCAACAGTCTCAGGTGGCAGTACTCTGTTCTGGGCCAGAACGTCTTGGGCTGAACCTCCACAATAGGACTTAAGCTCATACCCAATGCTAAACAGAGGATTTTGCCATTTCAGAATGGCCAAGTAATAATCACATAGCTCTTCTGGTTGTTTCTGGCAGATACAGCAGGTAATAGCTAAAACTTACAAGAAGTTGGACTTTCTAATGGGTTGAAATTCAAGCCTACCTAAAAAGAATTTATATCAAGTTGTGAACACAGATGGTGGACCTGGGGTGCCTAGTTATGAACTAGGCTTTCAAGTCTGGAGAAAATTGCAATGAAGGAAGAAGACAATTCTACAGACAAGAGTGCAGTATTAAATGCAGTTACAAATTTCCACTGTTTCCTCTCCAGGTTATCATCATCCTTTTGCCATCAACAAAATGTTCTGCAGAAGGATTACTGCAGTCAGCAGTAGGACAAAGTGAAAATGAACATACCTCACTGTCTACCTAAATCAGAACTCATCAAAGAACTTAATGTTGTTAGAGATGATGTTGGTTTCTCTATGGAACCTACAGAAGCTTGCTTCCAATTTGCTTTGGCTTCTAAGATCATAGAAATACTCTTTTTCTGAATAATTGGAAACTAAATCAAGATTAAACCTAAACCATAAATGTTATTGAATCAATTCTTAAGGTGTAACAAACTTAAAATTCTGTAATTATTTTAATTATATATTTTTTTTCTGACACGAAATACATTGAAGTACTATGAGAAAAGCAATACTAACTGACAGTAGGAATCATCTAATTCCTTGTAAAAATCTGTTCTTGCAAGATGTCTCTCTGTCAAACTCAATTGTCTTTTTCTTTCAAAAAAATAAGGAAGTGCAAGCTAAGCACAGTAAAACCATGTTGAATTTTGGTTTTTTGAACTTAGTTATTAGCAAATGATAGTAAAAACAGGAAGTACTGTCTGAGACATTAAACTCACTCCCAGAAGTTCAGAATTAGAGAAGCCATCTTTTTGTGCCTCGTTCTTCAGCTGTATAAAGGGAATTCCCTTTTCTATCTTAAATGAATTCTGAATAGGTCTCTAGTACCCAAATCTTTTCGTAGAAAGTGGCTGGACTAGATGATTTACAATGTCCGTGCCAGGCACATACTTCTCTTCAGACTATAAATTCGTGAGGATTCCCTTAATACATATTGTTAGCACCTATCATACATTTAGGCTTCTCACTTCCAGGCACCATTAGAATAAAATTACTGAATAACAGTAGTTTGCTCAATTCACCCTACAGTGCTAGAAAATTACATTACTTCACAGTTAATTCACAGGCAGAACCCTAAGGAACAGCCAGTACTTTTGTATCTTCTGCTGTCTGTTCTGCCCCTTTATACAGTTACTCCATGGCAGTGTCTGAAAAACACGGTATGACGGTACTTACAACATCTCCACTGTTACTAAAACTTCACAAGCAGAAGCACCACTGATTTCTATGTCCTGGGATTGCTTTTATGGGGAAGGAGAGCAGGCTGAATCTAGGATGAAACTTGTAAACTGACTCTGATTAACTTGATTGTGTGAGGGAAGTTATTTTAGAACATTTCCTTTACTTTTATTAAAAGAGTAGCCTAGAAGGATTTTTACAGGGTTCTTTTTTCATACTCTGTTTTTGTTTAGCTATCATCTGCTATCAAAGGTGTTCACACAGACCTGAACTATGAGTTGTGGTACTGTGGTAAAGTGCCTCCTTTGGAAGATTTTTAGAAGCCGTTCTTTGAAGGTTTGGCCTTTAGCCTATGAGGGTCAAAGCACATTTGGAAACTTATATTATTTGTCACCAGGGAGATCCTAGGGTAAACCTAGAAGCACATTTCACTTCAGAATCCACATGATTAAAATTAAAATAGTATGTCTGGTATGTATACAGAAAAAAAATTTGGCTTTCTTCTGTACCTTGAAATAGATTCATCAGGCAATTAATCCAAAATAATACATGTGTATAGTATGTGTGTATATATGTATGTGTGTCAATAGATAATGGCATTAATGTATTAGTTCAACAGAACTCTGCAGGTAAAGTCCTGATTCCATAAGTTTAACACTCTGCAATTGTCTGGAATAGATGAGTCACAGACATTTTATCTCCAAGTTACAAAAAGTAGCTTTGTCATAGGATATTGTTACAGAACTACTAATGAAATTCAGCACAAGGGTGCCTCAGATACACCTTTCATATACAGAGTGAGCTTTAACTTGCAAATTTGATACTTAAAACATTGTCAGAAAAAGATGCATTCTTCATGAAGTTGTCTAAGACATATCAAAAAGATACAATAAGTTTTAGCATAATTGTCAATCACTCATCTTCAGAACTGCTAGAACTGGTAGGAGAATATAACAGTCCTGTAAAATGTCTTTGCATTTTAAAGCAGCCAAAAATTATACTGTAACTTTAGGAATAGTTATTAACAGCATGAGAGAATCTCAAGGTGATGTGGAGTTGATCCAATTATTTTACATTCATCCTCTCTTCTGTCCAGGGAACTACTAAAAGGAAATAAAAAGACCAGAGATTTCTTGTGGTCTTGATGTATTATGTATAGACTTTGATTCAGAGCTCTGGATCTGATGCTCTGTATCATCATGTATTAAAATGCAGAAGAAATTATGTAAGAAGTAAAATTCTTCCTGAACTGATTCATGGTATTTGTCATAAACTTTGCTCTAGGATACTGCACTGTATTCAGGAGTTAATGAGTCACTACTCAGAAAGCAGGAGACTTGTGTTATATTACTTATTCTGTCATTAATCTGTTGTGTAGTCTAAGTCACTCACTTCTTTTTGCCTGTCTTGATTCACTTTTTCCCTTGTCTTTTCTATATGGAATATAAACTTTTTAGGATTAGACAGACAGGCTATATTTTTTCATATAAATGACAATGCCATCCCCAGGACTCCAAATGCTAGCTCAAAAACTTCACAGCTGCATGATATGAAACTCTTCTCCAGCACAAACTCACTCTGAAGGTATAGTTTTGGTGTTTGCTTGTTTGATTTTTTTTCCAGAATAACCTTGTACTAGGAACCTGTATGTATACTAGGCCTCCTCATTACCTCAATTCCTTACCTTATTGCCTGTGGTGCCTTCTAACATCACGGTAAAAGCTGGTTTACAATACAAAGTAAGGTCCTATTGTGTTCCAGTTACTTCAGCTGAAGTACAACTGTGTGCCCAAGCCTGTCCTGGACCTACACAGCTGAATGATTATCAGCACAGATCTCTTACCATACGAGAACAATTTTCTATGAAACATCTTCAGGTTGCTTCTGGAACTTTTATGCAACTTTTATACAACAACTGTAATACAACAATTGAACCTAGAGCAAAATTAACATAGCTTTTGTCTCATTGACTTTGAGATATTTCTTTGAGCTATTTTTAATTTATGCTGGTGGAAGACAGATTTAACTTTCATATTCTTCTTAGTTAACTTATGTTCTACAGGTGAGACATATTTACAAGCATACTTTGTGATTGTTGGCTTTTAAAAATATGTGAACTATATTTTAAAAAATACTTAAGAATTTTACTCGTATTGTACTGTGGGGTTTTTTTAAAGGAAAGAGTAAGTCCATAGAATAACTCTGAGATTCACAGAATGATTGACATTTTTGACAGACATTATATAGTATGACAACATTCACGTAAAATGGAAACATGAAGTGTAACATTTACTGATAGCTTAATAAATTGATCATGGGAAATAGTTTCTCTTAAACAAAGTAACAGAGAATCATCCCCTCTTCGCTCCCTCCCCTCTCTTCCTTTAAGGAAAAAGAACCACAATTACACCTCCGGGAAAGAGGTCTAGTGTTCACACTTCATCAAAGGAGGATCAAACACTTTAAACTGTTCTTTTTTAAGCTAATAGTTTCCAGACTATCATTTCTTATTTTAGTTAGAAAAGTCATAGTACTGAAAATAGAAACCACATCCAAAGACTGCAAAAGCTTAACCTTTAATATCTATCTAGTAGACAACCTTTATTGGGACTTGAAAACTTCAATTGGATGGTAATACCAGCAAGTTATCATCTTTTTGGCTCCATGTAAGGTTTTGATGCTTGTATTGTGCTATTGTACTTACTGCTCATTCAGGAAGTAATATTCAGTATGATGTTTTATACTTTTGTAGCTAAGTTAAAAAGCATTGCCCAGTCTGGATTTAACAAAGTATTGTATTAAGTTGTAAATGTGAGCAATTGTATGATACACATTTACTGAGAAGTGGAATCTTTTTACGTGCTCCTTCCATCCCTGTATGTTGCCAAGGTGACTATACAGAGATAAATCAGCTTAAAATGTAAATAATCATATCCCTGAGTATTTAAAATTCAGAATGTCTACTGAATAACCTTAGAATTGTCAGACTTACACAAGGAATCATATAAGAAAGATCCTGCAGCTTTTAGTTACATATCTTTTAAGATTATTGCCTCACAAGAAGGTGATCCACTGAATTATGTTTTTCATCCCATAAGTTGCAATGCAGAGGAATTCTGTTGTAAGAAATAACTTGTTCAAAAAAAGGAAATTCAAGGTAAGACTTAAAATGACTGTGATGTCGTACTATGACAACAGTCTCTGACAATCTGTCTTAAGCTGATAAGCTTCAATGCACGATTTTTGTAGCAGTTCACCTGACTGTCAGCAACTAAACTACTGCCAAGCACTGGCTTAGGTTTTCTTTCAAACATTTTCCTACTTTCCAGATTTCAGCTCTATGAAATTAAAATGCTCCCCCAAAAAACATAAGTGTATTACTTCAAGGAGACTCAGAGCTGAAAGTCTTGAGGTCACCAAATTCATTTGTCATGTGATGTATCACAAATGCTGTAGGGGATACCCTATTTCACTCAGTTGAAAGACAGGGTTTCAAAGGTTACCAGATTACCAAGAACATGTGCAGCTTCCAAAAACAGAAGAGAGCTGTGGTATAAGAACTCTGAAAACATTTCCTAAATGCCTCCTAAAATAAATAATAAAAAAGTAAATATAAATACCGAATAATCAATAATTTCCTTGCTTTTCAGACACAGACAAGTGGAGTTCTCAAAAAACGTACAATAATCACATGTATTTATATTTTTATGCTCATTTAAAATAAAGCTCTGTAACGCAGATCAGCCAGTGACAGAATTCTGCTTCATTGCAACTTATGGGAGGAAAAACATAATTCAGTGGATCTTACGGCCTTACCACCCTGAGAAGGCCCAATCTTGTCTGATCTCGGAAGTTAAGCAGGGTTGGGCCCAGTTAGTACTTGGATGGCAGACCACCTGGGAATACCGGGTTGCCGTAGGGTTTGGTTGGGGATGTCCCTGCCCACTGCAGGGGGGTTGGACTAGATGACCTCCAGAGGTCCCTTCCAACCCAAACCATTCTGTGATTCTGTGATTCTTTCTTCATATCACTAAGACAATAAGAAGCAAAGATTCTGCAGTGAATTCGCCCGAGTTGAGATCTGCTAGAAAAGCTCCTAGAGGAAGCTCTGGGAAGCTTTCAGGCAGAGGATTCACCCTGGGGGAATGAGTAGTTGCTTCTTTGAAGTGCCTAAGAGTGAGGAGGAGTGCTTAGCAGCAGTCCAGCAGCCTCCCTGTGAGCCAGAGCTGTGACTCATCATGGACAGGGCAGCACTGAAGGCGGCAGCTTTAAAAGCCTTCACAGAGTGTGCCCCATTTTTTTTTTT
>VWZO01017861.1:32655-55780 GCA_013396975.1 Bucco capensis
AACAGTGTTGTCAGCAGGAGCAGGGAGGTGATCATGCCCCTTTACTCAGCTATGGTGAGGCCTTACCTCGAGTAATGCATCCAGTTTTGGGCCCCTCACTACAAGAGGGACATTGAGGTGCTGGAGAGGGTACAGAGGCGGGCTACCAAGCTGGTAAAGGACTTAGAACATAAGCCTTGTGAGGAAAGACAGAGGGATCTGGGCCTGTTTAGCCCAGAAAAGAGAAGGTTGAGGGGACACCTCATGGTTCTCTATAACTACCTGAAGGGAGGTTGTAGAGAGGCAGGGACTGCTCTGTTCTTCCTAGTGGAGAGTGATAGGACATGGTGAAATGGATCTAAATTGTGCCAGGGGAGGTTCAGGCTAGACATTAGGAGGAATTTCTTTACGGAAAGGGTTTTCAGCCATTGGAACAGGCTGCTCAGGGAGGTAGTTGAGTCATCATGCCTGGAGGTGTTTAAGAGATGGGTAGATGTTGCGTTGGGGGGCATCATTTAGCAAGTTGATAGGGCTAGGACAAAGGCTGGACTTGATTATCTTCAAGGTCTCTTCCAGCTGTAACTGCTCTATGATTCTATGAAAACACCACAAGTTTTTGAAGGGCAAGGTTAGAAAATTTGTTCAGAACCAGACAACAAGTCCAGGGCAAGATGATGCAGAGCTGAAGAAGGACTAGAAGAGACAAGATAGAAGGAGAAACCAGGTAAGAAGGTACTGCTTGGGAACACAGATAGAGGTACCAAATGCAATTACAGGAATTGTTAAGTGGTGGGATCACTTAACATAGTAGATGAAGAAACATCCATCAGCCACACTCACAGTCTAGTTCTCAGATTGTGACATTAGATTGTTCTTAGTCAGGTCTGATGTAGTCCTGCAATTAAAAAATATGGAGAACAAGGATATGAAACACTTTTTCCCTCAAAATGAAGATTGTAAAATTCTTGTCAATTTTTAGATAAACAGGTATTAGCCTCTACACTGGAAAAATGTCAGTGTGCCCCCTAGGACTCTTTAGAAGTGACCAAACTTTGTGTCACCAGCCAAAATACCTCCCTAAGGCATGATATAATCATCCCTCTTATTGGATGTGACTTTTGTCTGCCCCAGTGACTGGATCAGTGCTGCCAGAAGTAGTTTTTAATGTGATGGTGGGCTGCTCTGAGGAATGATGGAGGGGAAGGCAAGCAGGGTGGAAAGGACTAGCCAGCTACAGCACAACAGATATTTTATAGCAGGAATTCACACTGAGAGGCTGTTGAAATAGTGTTCAGTGAATGGCAGTGATTGAAATACTATTCCTATTGTACATGCAAGGACCAATTCAGATAGGCCATAAGCAGGTGCAGCTTCATTGAAGTCAATAGTGCAGCACCCACTGGGCCTGAATTTAGCTCACAGTAGGACTTGCTGTGAAGTGTATTACACTAATGATAGCTATGGCAACATACTGTTTTCTGCATGACCTAGATGCATTTGCCCCACATAGATGTTTTCACACCAAGACAGTGTTGTTTCTAACTTTTTTACCAGGAAGATAAAATTGAGAGACGCATTTTTAGGCTCTAAATTATGTCTTTCTGTGGGTTTTAACCCATTTGTTGGAGGATTATAAAGGCCTCTCCTTTGTGGTTAGTAGGCCTATAAGGACTTTGCAAATAGGCTTTCTAGAGCTGGTTCATGTCAATAGCTTCCCAAAGTTAACCTTAATTTTCTATTCAATCATTTTAGTTTACCATACACATTTTGTAAATGTAGGGGTTTGGTTTTGTTTTGTTATCTACCGGCTCCTACCCCATGGTACAGTTAATGAAAATCAAATTACTAATTTCTTCCTCGGCAGAAGATGTCCAGGGAGTCATACAATTCAGGCTTGGGAGAGAAGATTTCCTGAGATATATAGATGAAAAGACACTTTGTCCGTAAAATTCTGGTTATCAAGGTGGAACATGCACTTACTTACAGACTTGCCATCTATAAAGTAAAGTGCAAACTTCTTATCTGATTTTTAGTGTTTTACCTGGATATAAGGACCTACAAACTTACTCATTTTTATAAAGCATTATCAAGAACTATTTCTACTGAACCACAGAATCTGTGATTTGAAGGAAAAACAGATAATCAAAAGGTTGTGACTTCCTGTATCAAAACTATGCAAGACTTCATGGGATTTTTTTGCTTTGTTTTAAGCTGCATGATAAAGTTTTGTGATACATGTTTTCTCCTTTCCTGCAAGCCTGGTTACAGGTTAGAAAGCTCTGCCACAAAACGTATCGTTCTGTTCTTCTTTCATGTTTTCTTTCTATTCTTCTAACAAGATAAGAAAAAACATGGATGCATTTTAAAGAATGCTGATTTGCTTCCTAAGAGTAGACAGTATTTATTAAGTATATCACAATTATCAGAACAGCACATCTTTCCTTTATTTCCAAAATACCATGCTATGAAATAACTTCAGGAAAATCTTCTATAAGTGTGCATCATCACAAAAAAGCTGTACAGAAAGGAATAGTAACTCTGGTCAAATAACTAAAAATAAATATATGAGCAGCAAATAAACTCTACATTAAAGCCAATATAAATGACATTTGAAAGAATGTGAAGTGGTTTTTACTTCTGATTAATTAAGCAAGCATTTTATTAGAACTGGAGTAAAAACTGGAGCTAAGTTACAGAACAGGTTGTATCCATTAGATTTCTTTACCTCATATTGTCATATTCAAATTATGGAGTTGGCTGGTCCACCTGGATTTGCTGGATCCTCTCTAATCTTCCTGTGTATACTTTGAAATCACTTACAAATTGTCTCCTCAGCACAGATCATGATTCAGACCTACAGGAGGAACCTACTTCAAATACCAGTGCAAGTGCTGAATGCAAATATGGTCCTCATTTGTGCCATGAAATGTATGAGTCTTCATACATTGCAAGCAGGATCACCCAGAAAAGGATGATATAAATGGTTATACTCAGCTCTGGTGCACAGCTTGAACAAATTTTTAGAGGATGGCAAAATATTTAATTATCTTTGCAGATCAAGTAAATTGTTACGTGCATTTTAACTAACGTGATTCTCATCTATATGTCTGTGCATTAAGCCTACTATATCATATATATGTGTACTTGCGGCTCAGAGAGCCAATCGCATCCTGGGCTGCATTAGGAGAGGTGTGGCCAGCAGATCTAGGGAGGTAATTCTGCCTCTCTACTCTGCCCTCGTGAGGCCCCACCTGGAGTATTGTGTCCAGTTTTGGGGTCCTCAGCATAGAAAGGATGTGGAGCTGCTGGAGAGAGTCCAGAGGAGGGCCACAAAAATGATTACGGGATTGGAAAACCTCCCCTATGAAGATAGGCTGAGAGAATTGGGGTTGTTCAGCCTAGAGAAGAGAAGGCTTCGAGGGGATCTGATAGCAGTCTTTCAGTACCTAAAGGGAGATTATAGGACAGAGGGACAGAGAATCTTTAGGAAATCAGAGTGTGATAGGACCAGGGGGAATGGTTTTAAGTTGAAGGAGGGGAGGTTTAGACTGGAGATTGGGAGGTGGTTTTTTACCAGGAGAGTGATTAAGTACTGGAACAGGTTGCCCAGAAAGGTTGTGGCTGCCCCATCCCTGGCAGTGTTCAAGGCCAGGCTGGATGTGGCACTGGGCAACATGGTCTAGTGTTTTGGCATCCCTGCTTGTGGCGGGGGGGTTGGAACTAGATGATCTTTGAGGTCCCTTCCAACCTGGCCATTCTATGATTCTATGATTCTATATCACACAGTATTCAAAGACAGTAATCATGTCAGATCTGTAATTGATTGAACAAAATGTTTCAAATGAAAATAAAATAATACATGAATGGAAAGGTACGATGATGAAATGAATAGGAAACTGATTTATTTAAGAAAATAATGCATTTTTACTTCTTTTTTTTCATTAAAGATGACACATTTTTGAGATAATACTAGATCCCAGAATTTCTCAAAATAAAGTTTATTTACCCCTTCAATTTGTGATTTTCCTCATGGAGCAGTGGAAAGAAATCACAACAGATTTTATCATTTTCATGTAAAATTTATGGAACTTTATCAGTTTCTAATTCTAACCTTTCATATTTTAGGAGTGGAAGGTAGAAACTTAAGCTCATCATGAGTTTCAGTTTCTTAAATACTTGTTGAAATTGTCCACATGCTGTGAGATATCAGATCTTTGATTTTAATGCTAGTACTTGAAACACTTTTAATAGTTTTATATTTCTCTGAGTTTGTAAAGATAAAAGTGGTGTGGTGTTTTGACAGTTTTGTGTTTGGATATGAAAGGCAAACTTGCATCTGTTGATGCAAGCATTTCAGCTTGTTTTACAACAATTCTTGTTATTAAAAGCAGGGAATGTTTTCAAATGTGCCTGATTAAAATCCAGAGGAATATATTTCATTAATTGTCTCATGATCACTTGAAAAATGCTTAAGGGACTAAAATCCAGTGTTCTATTCAAAACTTTTCATTTATGTAATATGACTGAGTGAAATTTTGTGTCCCTGTTATATTTATGGAACAATCATGTAGCATTTCACATATGTCAATATGTATTGAGTCCAGGATATTTCAATGCCTATTGCTGTATGATTGGAGATATATCAGGATGTGAAACATTGAACTAAACAGACAGTTGTAGCAGAATGGGAGGATCACAAGTTACAAAACTATAGGTAAGCAACTGGATTTTCCAGGGCAAAAGATCACTGAATGAGTAGGGTTTCACACCATGAACAGTCACAGAATGAAACAAGGAAAAAGAATATTTCTTTATGTTGTAAATAAATTGCCAGTTGCTGCAGTATGAAAAACTTCCTGGGTGTCCTGGTTTGAGTCAGAACAAGATATTCTGTCATGGTCGAGGCAGGCAAATGACACTGGACAGGTTTCTTCTTATGGTGAAGCAGCAAATTCAAGCCTCTTTATTAGCTACAAGTGTCTTCTTATATACTTTTTATTTAGCACATATGTCCTTTTGCTACTGGTTACATATTACATATAACAATTGTTCTAAGGACCTCGCTGCCAGCATCCAAGCTTGCTACGTCCTGGCAGATGAACCTTAGGACTAAAGGGTGGGTCCAACTCTGTGCATGCTGTGTCTCACCTAAAAAAAATCCATAGCGCAGGCTCGAGGGTGCTATCCGCTATCCTCTTTTTCTCACCGCACTTGTAAAAGGTGCTGATGAGGAGCGTGGGTGGAGCCCTCCCTGGATCTTCGTTCGCGAAGCCTAGCCATGATGATGACGATGACATATAACAATAATAATAATAATGCAGTGTTGGTTAACATTTGCATATTGCCAAGTCATCCTTATTTTGCTAAACCCCTGCTCTATGGTTAGTCCTCCTCTACTCTATGGTACACTTCGATATCTGCAAGGTCACTTCCTGACTCCATGGCCTCCACAATATTCCATGCTCTGTTTGGTGTGGGACTGGGGGCCAATCCCTGAAACTCTTACACCAAGCTTGGGCCTTAGGGCCTCTTAGATAAGGCCTAAGACCCAAGCAAGACAGGTGCATGGTTAAGCTATTTAGCACCTAATTAAGCCAATATAATAGGCACAGTCTGAAAATCACTTGG
Organism: Bucco capensis; assembly: GCA_013396975.1. Lineage (NCBI taxonomy): Eukaryota > Metazoa > Chordata > Aves > Piciformes > Bucconidae > Bucco > Bucco capensis. The sequence continues at coordinate 38,263 of VWZO01017861.1, forward strand.
GGTCTTCTGTGGCCCCTGGTGCGATAACTGTGCCGACAGCAGAGGGAGCATTAAACTCATTGCCCACGATAAAGTGCGGCGAGTGATACCTATGTTCCTATAATCTTTGTATGGGTAGGATGAGCTCATTAGCCTTCTGGCAGTCATCCTAGGAGAAGGACAACTCTGATTCCAAACTTGGGCAGATGGAGCTTGTTTAGCCCTGTAAGGCCTTCCATCTAAGAGGTTAAACCTCCATCCTAAGGACTTCGCTGCCAGCATCCAAGCTTGCTACGCCCTGGCAGATGAACCTTAGGACTAAAGGGTGGGTCCAGCTCTGCGCATGCTGTGTCTCACCTAAAAAAAATCCCTTGCACAGGCTCGAGGGTGCTATCCGCTATCCTCTTTTTCTCAGCGCGCTTGTAAAAGGCGCTGATGAGAAGCGTGGATGGAGCCCTCCCTGGATCTTCGTTCACGAAGCCTAGCCACAACAAGCCAATATAAAAAAAGGATAGGGTTGGGCTTCTGCACTTTCTAAAGGTTGAGCACATGAGCCATCTGGGGTGGTGGACTGGTAGCTTTCCTTGTGAGGCTCAGAAGCCCAATTTTGCTGCTATAGGACTCTGTCTGTTCTGCATTTGATCTCAATCAAAGAGTTCCTGAATCCAGTTCAAGGATACAGCCCCTGAGTCTGATTCCTGCCTGCTGGCAAGTCCTTCTGTTACAGCATCAGTGGTGACAGTGATGTAGTTGCCATCAAGGGAGGTTTGGGTGTGGTATTGGTTTTGTGTGTATGTGTCTTGTTACTAGTTTCATTAAAGTAGTTTAAGTTTCATTTCCATCCTCTCTCTCTTTGTTAATTTCCACTTTTCCTCCTGGAATGGGGGAGAGGGGGATAATAAAGAATATCTGTTACTGGATTAGTGGTTGACCAAACCCTAAACCTTGGCACTGGGATAATATGACTACAATTAAAAAATATTACAGTGAGGACTCAACTCCTTACATTGCCAAGGAGCTCCTTGAGTACTTGAATTTTTTCATAGTGTTGAAAGTAGTAAGAATAAAACAACATCTTGCACAGAGTACTGGTTTTTTCCTTCTGGTTTATTGGTCTTTCATTGTGTGGGGTTTTTTTCTCTCTCCAAGTCAGGAAAAACTATTAGGAGAGAGATAGATTTCTCTAATGAGCCTACAGGTAATGTAAAATTCATATGCCTCCACCTGCAGCTGGGCAAAGTATGATATAGTGCACAAATAAGAAAGGAATTTTTTTCCTTTTTTATCAGAGGCAAGAACCCTGGTTACTACTGGGCATCATGACCCACTTGTTCACTTTTAGGAAGAAGCAGATACTTTCCATGGGAGAAGCTCAAGCATCAGATTTGCTCCTTGGAGCATTAATAAAAGGGCTCAGTTAGCTTCATCTCATTATTTTACTATGAGTATTGACTTTGGCCTAGAGTCATGTATAGATAAAATGGTGCAAGGGCTTGTCCTAAGTGATTACTCAGAATTACAAATCATTTCACATGTAACTGAATACTGCAGCCTAGCTGGCACTCTGCCCCTTGCTTTTCCCACCTTCAGCCCTGCAGCATTCCCTTCTCCTCCCTCCCCTACCCCAGTAAGCGATCAAATCCAGCTTTGGTTAAAGGCACAATTAATCTTACTCACTAAAAGCAGAATTTTAATTCACCAACATAAGGAGGACGTATGTGTCTATCACACAGCATTATGCCAACAAAGATTTCAGAAAAAAAGTTAATGGTTAATCTGGTAACAGGGAGACAACAAGGAGCATGTAACTGTGTATGTGCCCTTTCTCTAGTAAAATAAACTCTAATAGATGGGACTGGGTTTTTTTTGGTGTTAGTTGATCATGGCTGATCATGTAAAAGGTTATTCACTAAATGTGTGTGCTTTAAAAAGGAATGAGTAAGAAAGTGAAAAAGATAAATTTTAGTAGCTTTAGGACTCTAAAAGCCCATTATTTTTAAGAGTGCAGAGAGGATCAATAAAATGAAGAGACACATAAAAGCTCAAGATACTCTTGGTACATCCAAATAAAATAAAATAGAAAGTGCAATGTTCAACTTATAGATTAGAAGATGGGACATGAGATGAGAGTCTGTTAGGCATATACCAGGTTTGCTGAGTGCATCTTCTGTGGTATGTTACAGCAATTTTCACTTGAGCAAGACCCTAGCATTTTGTCTAAGGTTTGTTTCGTATCTAGACTGTGTGAAGGAAGAAGAATCTTGAAACAGTTAGTTTGCACAAGTACCTATGAGCAAAGATGTGATTTTAATATATACTCCTGCTTAGTCGGATATCAAATTCCCATAAGGTCACAAAGCAGATTTTTCTCCCCGTTTAGTACGGCTCTAGACAGAAAAAAAATCCTGTCAGCCACGTGGTATATAAAATAATAAAATGCCTGAAGGTGCCTACTCATAAAGGAAAGTCAGAGTTCAGTAATGATAGTAAAAAAATCATAATTTTAATTTACATATTAAGGTAAGATGTTTTATGAGAATATATTTTTGGTACCATTGTTGCTTCTCATGATTATTTGTACATTAAAAACAGGTTAAAACACAGAAAGTGCATCAGATTTGAGCAAAGCTGACCTTGGTTACATTATAACTATAATACTGATATCTCAATGAATATTTTACACTTAGCTTTTTAAAGAACTAACAAAACATCTCAAATATAGCAAACAACTTAAGGTTTGCCAGATTGGAGCCTAAATTTTTATCATCATCATCATGGCTAGGCTTCGCGAATGAAGATTTAGGGAGGGCTATACCCACGTTTTTTACAAGCGCACTGGTTGTTAAAAAGGCCAATAAGAGATAGACAATATTATTCAATATATTATTAATATAATGGGTTTATAATTGCAATAATTGCTTTACTGAGGTGTATGCATTTTTTTGGAATTGAAGGTTCATATTGTTTTTCCTGTTCAGTTGCATTTCATACTAGAATGTTTGGGCTCCTTTAATGCACTTAGCTCTCTATGATGGAAATAATTGTAATTTCTAAATTTGAGCTGAAGGGTGCTGCTGAAATTAAACATTTTAAGCAACTGGGAAAATAGCTTCATAGCAATAATTTGAAATTTGGCATTTTGTTTAAAGCCTCAAGATGTATGCAGGTCATAGACCTGTATTAACCCTTTAGTGGGATCAGCACTGTTGCTTGCACCATGACTGAGTACGTAAGTCTCAGGAAACTGTGTCCTGAAAGAATTGGCTGACCTTATCACTTGGGGAGATAATCTGAAGAGCATTCTTGACAGAGTGTGACATGGAATATATCTGGCTATTATAATTATTATAACTAGCTGAAGGTCCATTATGCAGTAATACATACTCAATAAATCATTTGCCAGTTGTGATTATTCCACCTGTCAAATCATATTTCAGCTAACTACTAAGTATGCATGTGTTTTTGGTGGCAATATTCTAATCTGTTTCCATTTCTTCAGTAATATTTAAAGGATTACTATTCTTAATTTGCAGTACTATCATAAAAATAATCTCACCTAAATGAAGAAACAAAGGAAAATGTTAAGCTAAGTCCTGAATATCTTGCTGCTGAGAGGAGTGTCTGTGCAGAGTAATATGATGCAAATGAACTGGACAAGGACAAATATCTACCTTTTTACTAAATAATATACATGACAAGTTAGGTATGCTAGCTGTTCATGATGTTACACTTTTAAAGAATTTAATAAACTAGGGATGCTTTCCTACAAATATTTTGAGAGAAGCAAAACTCTGAACTCATTTATGCTTGTAAATATTTCCATGTGCACGATAACTGCAATTGAATTTGTTAATGGAAAGTACTTTTATAGATGAAATCACTAAAACTATTCTGAAAGCACAAACCCTAAATATCCACTGGCACAAAAATGCCAGGATCTGTTTAGGCCAAGATTAGAGTCATAATTTAACTGACTCATGTTATTATCAACTGTTGCTCAAACTATCAGAATGAAGATAGTCTTTCTTATGGAGTTATGCAACTTATCTGTAAGAAGTTAAAGCACTGCATATAACTTAGACAACTGAATACTTGCTCTGAACACTCTGTTTAGAAAGACCATATAAAGGACTTTGTTCCTTCTCACCTATAAAAATGGTAAAAAACAATGGACAAAATCCATGTGTAGTTATTCTGTTGGTCAACACCTTGGAAATTTTGTAACTACATGACAGGAAATTCTTCAAGGAAAATCTGTATTTCTTACAGTTTAAAAACTTACACATACTGTTTACATTATCTTAGGCCTTGATATTTTAGAACAAAAGTGACTTTTTCTGCAACATTTCAGTAGTGCCAAAAAATCAGGGAGTAACAAAAAGGCAAGAAGCAGAGAAAATAAGCACGTATTTCACAGAAAAATATCGTTAAAATGTCCTAAGGTTTCAAAGACAACCTGTATATATATCGCCTATAGGTGATGCCCAAATGAAGTTTGTTTGTTCACCCTGTGCATAATGACACTTTATTTGTTAATGTCTGCCTTGCTTAGTGCTGCAATTGAATTAGGGCAAGAGATGATGGGACAGTGAGTGAAAAATAAGCCTATCTCTGGGAAAAATGACAATGTCTAAAACAAAGTTATGCTTTAACATTTTTACCAACCATGGTAGTAGAAGACAGATTCTGCCACGTGGTAGTTTACATCCCTTAATGAAGGAGATCTGGTACACTGACCATAGGCTGCACCAGCCTAGTAGGAAGCAATTGCACAGGGAGAAGGGAGAAGATGCTCTAAAGCATCCTCTAGCTTGCCAGCTGTTAAGCGTCTTGAAAATGAGGTGTTCAGCTTGAAAAATGCCTAATATTGAATCTCATTAACAAAATCATTTCTTTGTGACCACTGTTTGAACTCAACATGCTATATGCTCTATTCTTTCCCTTTCAGCACAAAGAACTGGAGAAGAGAAAATGAACTGGCCTCAACTGCCACAAGAGGATGCACATTCCAGTGACCTCTAGCTTCAGGGTCTACACTGGGGAGAGATCTGGAAGAGGCAAAAGTAGCTGCTCTTCATGCTATCCTATTTACACAGTTTTCATAAGAGGAAGGCTATAACCTGAAATGTAGCCGGCTTTTGATCTGTTTGGTACCACAGTGTCTCCATATCTCCAGGGTACTGCTCAGGCACCCTCTCTTGCCACTTTTCTGCTCTTTGCAAGCAACACCAGCCAGTTACATTCTCCAGAAACTTCAGTGCTGTAGATTATTTTCCTTTTATCCACGACAAAGTAGATGCTCTACCTCTGAGTCCCAGTGTCCAGTGCCATCCTGAATCTAGTCATATATCATTAGGTAGACAGACCTGCTTAGTTCTATAGGTTTCTTCTGCATCATAGATGGAGAAAACTGACAAGGGGAAATGGTTTTAAATTGGAAAGGAGTAGATTTAAATTGGACATTAGGAAGAAGTTCCTCACCACAAGGATGGTGGAACACTGGAACAGGTTGCCCAGGGAGGTGGTTGAGGCCCCATCCCCGGAGGCATTCAAGGTGAAGCTTGACAGGGCTCTGGGCAAGCTGATCTAGTTGGGGATGTCCCTGCCCAGTGCAGGGGGGTTGGACTAGATGACCTCCAGAGGTCCCTTCCAACCGTAACCATTCTATGATTCTATGAAAAGCTCATTGATAGAACAGAAGCACATTGAAGAAAAGAACATATAAATATTATATTAAATAAATATTATTCTAGCAGAGATTTTATTATTGCTACAGATGACAGGAGGAAAAAAAACCAACTTTCTAAATCAAAAACTTAAATGAACACAGTCACATTTAAAATCTGCAACATATTTTCATGCTCTGGTGTTTCTTTATTTTTCAGTGACTGGAACAAAATGCCAAGACATCGTAGGTGTAGTTAATTCCATTCCAGAGAGGGAGTTGTTTGACTCTTGGTAAATTATTCATTAAATGTACAGGAAAAAGAAAGAGTAAACAAAATTGGTATGTTACTTGCTTTTAGCTTTGATAACCTCTCACATCTAATTACAAATAAAAGGCTTCTCTGTATCTGTTGTCAAAATTAAAATAATGGATATTTTCTTCCTCTCCAGTCTTTTCAGACACCCTGTGAAACTACAATAGGGTGCTGAAGTTCTGTCTCTGTCTGGGTGACTTCTCTGTAAATGAAGATGGATGGAGTTTTTCCATTTTAATTAGTAAGACCAGCTGCTCTCTAAAAGGGAAAGTGGGTTGGATTTTTGCAGGTCTTCCAAGCTAATGTATCATCAGAGTTTTAGTGATTGATTAAATAACTCGGTGGCCTAAGTTTCTACAGAAAAAGACATCTCAGCAATTTAAAAAGACATCATGCAAATGAAAAAAATACTTCATCCATATGTATCTGTATATATATATATAACGCATAGCAAAGATTATTTTACCCTTTCTGATAGTTGTTTTTAACATTCTAAATTCACAAATTGGTTTGGATTTATTTATTGTATTTTTAAAATTGTCATACTCCCTACCTTCTTTCAGCAAAAATAGACTTTCTGTGATTAAAATGATGTTTGCACCACTAGAAACTTGATTGTTCTTTTCTTTATATTATTGCTCTTCAGAGCTACTTTCTACAGATCATTAGGAGTTTCTTGTTTTGTTTTTTTCTTGCAGCAACTTTCTCCAACACATTGCTTGCTTAAAGAGCTACAGTTCTGTTTAACAGACAGAAAAGATTGCTACAAGCACTGAGTAGATCACCGTTTGCTTGAAAGAGCCTCTCTGAGTCTTGATAGGCTTCTGCCTATCCATGAATCTCTAGTAATGAGGTGATGTATAATTATATATGAAATTACTTCATTGCAGTACAGAATGCAGGCTGAGAATGATCAACTTTTAAACTATTACTTTCTCTGAGCTGAATTAACCTGTGGGTTTTTCTTCTGTTTGCTAAATATAGGGAAAGTAGTTCTGTCTCTGTTTTAAAACCTAAGTTTTCACAGCTTATATCATAAACCCTTAATTGCAAGTCTGCAAGGATTCTTTAAAAGGGGTGGTCCATTCCTGTTACAGATAGCCTATGTGTCATAAATGGCCATTTTATAGATGGATAATGTACTACAGTCATAATTCTTTATTGCTGATGGTTATTGCACTAGATCATGACCCTCGGATATTGAGAGCCAGTTTTTAATATCACAACCATTTATAGAGGTTAATGGACTAGGTTTTGCAGCTTTTGACCTTTTGATGGTGAGGGTTAGGAGGTTGCATTTGTGCACTAAACTGCCAGAAAATAACTGTTTATTTATCTTAGCTATAATAGACATGGTTGCTGCTTTTAATCAACAAGTTAAGAGCAACGTGAATTGCAAGAATTGGAACAATTGGAGCTGCATCTTCTAAGGTATGCCTGGTATGATATTTTCAATTCTTCTTAATGAGAAAGCCAATGTTATTAACATTCAATCTCTACTAGGTTTAATCTACATAAATATAGTTGAAATTGAATTATGTTAGTTAGAAAATATTTAAAAACCGTGCTTCTTAGTATTGAATTGTTTTGAAGATCATGATAAGGTTTTTGATTTGGCTAGGTTACCTATGGCTTGCTCAGGTGATATCTTACTGATATGAAATTGTCACAGGAGGCTGATCACAAGGGTAAGTTTTATTGCTGAAGTGCATGAACTCCTCTGTTTCAGAAACCATTTTTCTTATGCTATAAAATGACTCCAAAATGAGGCAGCCATTTTAGTGCTTCTCCAACAATAAAACAAACATCTGGTCTGCAGTATCATGAGTAGTGTGAACTACAAATGTAAGAAAACCCCAAAACAGTTTTTTTTCCTTTTAGAAGTTCAAGTCAGCTTTGTCAGCTAACTAGACAGTAAAAGATGGGGGAAAGAAAAAGGTTCAGAAACAAAAGCAGGAGGATTCCATAATTATTCTGAAGTCAATACTTCAAAATATGAACTAATACTAAATCTGAGGAATGTTAAAGGACTCTGTCTATACTTAAAATAAACTTACAGAAGTTGTGATTTGATTTCTTTTAACATGCACATCCAAGTGGAGATGTTTAAAAAACAGATGGAAAAAAGGTAGTGAAGCTATGGCAGCAAGAAGGGGGAACATTGAATAAAAAATATCAAAAGAATGAGTTCAGACTAAGACCTGATGCTCTCACTGAGTTTCTAAATTGTCTACTTAGTCATTCTTTTATAAGTTGCTTCTAAGAGCTAGAGACTTAAGAGTTTTCTTACTTTGTTTCTAGTCAACAAAAGTTTTGCAGATTTCTGAGTTTTATTAGAATTATTGTTACTACTAGTCTTTTAAAAATTGCTTTGACTACATCACAATTCAGAAAGGCTTATAGGAAATTTGCCCAACTCTAACCTGGAAAAATTCGTAAGGCTTTTTTTTCCTATTCATCCTTCTTACAGCTTTTATCCTCCCTTTTCCTTCTTTACTGCTGCCTCTTTACTGTCATAGCAGTGTGGGTGGGAGTGCTGCATTTTGTTTGCTGAGCCTGTGATGCTGAATGATTCCAATATAATCAAACTACACTTTTATTATAGTGCCGCTTTATACCATGCAGCCCAGGGTGCTAGCAGAATAACAAAATTAGCAGCTCAGATAATGATGAGCAAGGCAGGTCAAACAAATAATCTTTTAGACCTGGAATTGAAACAGGAATGGTATCAGAGTTGCAAACAGCCAGAGGCAGTGATGAGAGAGATGAGACAGTACTTAACCAAGCCCCAAGCATGGATATTTGGGGAGTGTTTTGGAGATCTGATCACAGATGATACTGAGTGCTTCCTCCAGGCCAAGAGAAAGTCAAAGTGAATGGGATACAGCTACAGCAGTGGTGCTGACAAGTCCTCAGCATCTGAAAGAATTGGACTGTAATGGCCAACCTGAATTTTTGTGATCAGTATTGTGGTTTTGAGGTACCTAGGGGCAAGGCTATTTCTACTCTACCTCATCTGTAGTTGGTTATCTCCTTTTACTTTCAGCTTGACTCCATTTACAATGAAAAAAAAAGTATCAGTTAACCAAACATTGCTGATGTGATGAAGTACTTATGTGGATTTCTTTAAAAGGGTATTTTGAGAGGTAAAAGCCAAGAGAGCCTTTGCAGGTTGAGCTCATGGAAATTTCCTCTCTTTCAACCAGGTAAGCACAAGAGGAAATGTTTCTTATATTATGAGAATCTAATCCCAATCTATCAAGAACCTGTCCTCTAAAAGTAGGGGGGGGATTCTTTAAGATTTACACCAGTTAGGTACAAGTGCTTTTCTCTTATCAAATGGGTGATGGTCAGATCGATTAACTACAGTATATAGTACTTAAAGTGATGAAGAAAGACATTGGATGGTCAAATGATTAATGTCAAGCTATCCATTTTGATGTTCAAAATCCTAATTGCGTTTAGCTCTGACCTCCTACCAATATAATTACAGGATCTCATCTGAATGAGATGGATTAAAAAAAAAAAAAAAGGAAATTGCTGTCTAAAGTTTTTCCTCAGAAGAGTCTCCTATTTCTACACACAGAAAACGCTTAAATTCATCATTCTTTTGGCTCTGAAATATGCTCTTAGGAGATAATAACACCTCACTGCTTAAAGTTATGCATTTGTATTTCTTTTTCTCTTTTTCTGTCCTTCTCCCTCTTGTTCATTGCTTTCTCTTTTGTTTGTACAATATTCTTTTATTCTGGGCAATATAACATTTAGTTCTTGTAATAAATGCCTTCATGTGAGGCAGTTCAGCTAAGAGAATGTTATTAGACTGTGCTCTCAGGCAGTGCACCTTCACACGATCAATACGAATCTGAGGCTCTGTTCATTCCCTCTTTGCTTAAATTCCTTGCAAATGTGCAAGGGAAGCAGCAGAGGGTGTCATCAATCATGGGCTACTCTGACATACGCTGAAACCTGACCAATGCCGAGATGTTTTAATAAGGCATCCATTAAAACCCTCAAATAAATTGCAATTTGAAAACAGAACATAATACCAGCCAAGTTTTCCTCATCCATCTTGTGGCATGTCATGTAATGTAATTGCACTGTTAATTTATCCAAGAAGTTTCTCTGTACATGGTTTCATTGGCATCGCTTAATTTCCCTGCAGACTATTTGTGTGTGTACGTGTGCATGTAGATCGGCATGCATGTCTGTGTTGTGCATATATGTATCTGTTTCCACTTCAGGGGTAGATTAATGGATCTGTTTAGCATGGCAGTAGCCAGAGAAACAGTCAAGGATTTGAAATGTTTGACATTTTGTCAATGGCTCCTGAGCTTTCTGATATTTCCTAACCAGTTCTTGCCTGGAGCAGGCACCCCTTTCCCTCCCTTCCCAGCTTGCCATTGGTTTACGCCCCTCAAGAGTGGGATCACTTGGAATGCCTGTGGATCCCATCAATAAATATTGACAAAAGTGTTGAGGGACCATTTAAGATCGCAAAGCAATGACAGTCAAAACAAGACAATGCTGATTTTTGTTCCTGTGCTTAGGAGGCATGCATGAAGATTTGACAAGGGTGAGGAAAGTGAGAGGGTGTAAATCAATAGGAGAGAACGAAAAAGTGTTTCAGTAAAATAATGTTAAAGCAATTACAATTAATTTTTTTCTTTAACGTAAGTGCTGGGAGGGAAGATACAGGCAAGGGCTCATATAGATTTCTTTGTCTCCCATGCATAAATCTAAAAGTAATGCTGTTCTTGATGTATGGCTGCATCAGCAGTTTCTTCAGTTCTATTTATTCTTCTAGGTTTTTCTTAATCCTTTGTTTTTGCTGTGAAAAAAGCCATTCACAGGCATAAAGCAAAATATGGCTGCCATGCACATCCACTTCAAATCTGCTCTCAAATCTAAATTTAATAAAAATTATGCTTTTGTTTGTTTCTTTCAAACATTTTCCATTCTGGAGTCAGTAACTGATATTAAAAAAAAAAAAATAGCATTTTTTTTCCAGTACAATGATATTAAAAACTAAATGTCAAATTCTGATAAATAGCTTTTCACACTAAATGAACCACACGAATTAAATCTGACTTCCATCGTTCGATACTTTCTAGGACAATGCACCCCATTTCTAAAGAACTGACCCTAAAGTGACTTTTTTCACTTCTGTATTTTTAGCTGTATTGCAGATATGTATGGGGCATATTTTGTGCATGGATAGAATTAAAGGTCTAGCTTTCTGAGTCACTGGACATTCCAGTTTCTGAATGCCACAAAAACTAGAGGGGTCAATACTGATGATAGTATCCCAAATATGCAGTATGAGGTTGTTAAGCACATAACTAATATTCCAGTCATTAAAGTGTCAACATCTTAAATCTTTATGGAATTAATTTTAAATAATTGGGAAAAAACCTTTAAGTTTTCATTTCTCAAGCATCTTACTCCATTTTTTACATCAGAGTTCAGGCATGAGGGTGTAATGCATTTAAAAAGGGAAATGAAGCAATATCACTGCAATATCACAAAGGCTTCTTTCCATGCTGACATTCAAACAACTGAACAATACACATTACTAAGACCCAGAGCATCAATTAATATTGGCTTCAGCCACAATGGATTCCACAGCCAGCATTCAGAAAAGTGGAAATACACCTGCAGAAAAATACTTGCACCTAATTTTTTTTCCATGAAATTTTCGTAAGTGTATGTTCAGATCAGGCAAAATCAGATTTTCCAGAAGACTCTATTCTGTTAATTTTCTCACAGAAATATTTGAGGCAGAGTTTTACTTCTTTGTTTCTATTTAATCTACCTGAAGATCAACACTGCAATTATATGAAGGATTTGGTGGGGTACTTGAACAAATAGAAAGGCTTATTTTGATATCCAAATGATGCTTCTGTAATCATCCTGAGTAATCATTACTTCACTTACCTCTTTCTAAGTGTGATATTTCTAAGATAGCAAATATTACAGATGAGAAAAATTAACAGAGATCTATTAATAGTGACTTGTTTAGATGTGTAGATATACACCACCATTTTTGAGATAGATATATATAGGTTAATGAAATATTAATACACATAGAATAGTGAATTAAATTCTGTCAGTCTACTTTAAGGAGAAGAAATGAGTATGAGTCTTAAAATTATATAAAACCCCATTAAATAGAAATGTGCTTGTTAAATAAAATTAAGCAGACTTTATGTGTCTGTTTCACACACACAGGACATGATTCTTACATTCCCTAAGGATATAATACGTCACTTTGCTAGTGTAAAGGGAACATAAATCATATTTACACTTACTTCATGGCTGCTTTATACTGCCAGAGTCATGTAAAACAGTGTAAGTGTAAATGACATTTGAAATAAAAGGAAATGCAACAAAATTCTGTAAGCACAGGTAAAGCACAAAAGACACACTCATGTATTTCTGGTCCTGAACTACAGCCTTTATGGAAATCAATGGAAAGAATATTTAGTTTCTTCCTTAGGAAACACAGGAACATTTAAAGGAAAAGGGCTTGGCTGTTAAGTCCACTGTGGCCTGCCCCATTTAACCCGGGGATGTTTTTAAAAGGGCTGATTTGTTTTACTTTTTTATTTCCTTTCTCTGAGCTCTTTCTTGAACTGATTTATAATTCTTGCATCTATTGCTGCCTTCAGCAGTGTGTTCCATAATTCAGCTACCCTTTGTGTAATTAAATTCTGCTTGAATTGCTTATAGGCTTATATTGCTCATAAGCTTCCTCCTTAATTTGAGTCTGTGATCTCTTCTTTCTGAGTTACTAAAATTGTACTGAGTATACCAGGAATAATGTAGTTCAACTACTAAAACGCCTGTGTCTGAATTCAGTCTGAATCTCAGATAGGTAGGCAAGAAAAATCTCTGTAAATTTACATTTGAATTGAAATTTTGGTCCTTAGAATTTTCTGGTGTTGGTGTGTGACAGCTGAAATCTACAGAGATAAAATATGTGACATTGTGAACACTCCATTGAAAATAAAATTTTCAGCCCTGATCTGATGATATTTCCCATATTTTCCTAACTATATCTTAGTCTGAATTTGGATATGCCTGAATGTTTAAAATTCCCATTTGTGCTATTTATAACATGCATTTTTATACGCTGTCTTAATGCTCTGACAGTTATGTGTCTCTTAAAGAACAGGTTTCTTTCTCCTCCTCCTCCCCCCTTCACTTTGAAAACAATCTTAGGAAAATATGCCAGTAAACCAACATGACCACATGCAGTGATATTCTCAAAAAAAATCAGGAGAAAACCATTTAAATTTCATAGCATAAATCTGAGCTCTTGGCCAGCCTTCCATTTGCAAGTCGCCTGCACAAACCTCATGCTAATTCTCCACCAAACCTCCAGTTTTATGAAAGCTATATTTTATCTGTTTGGTTCTTTGCAGTCACATGAGAGTTGAAAAAGGAATATTAGCACCACTCACGTTTTATAGTGGGAGTCACAGTACTTGGTTGACCCCTTTTTCAGGTCCTATTGAATTTCCTATATAAAGGAAATGAAAATGTTTTATATTTAATACAGCAGCATATAACAAGAGGTTTAGTTATTACACATGCTGCTGAAATATTCTGCCTTTTGTTTCAGTTACCTGAACTGAAATTTCAAAGCACAGTGTTTATTTATTTATTTACATTGAGGCTTAAGACAGGAGGAATAAGGAACACTATCAATATGTGTGCAATTCACTCTGAGCAGGTAACGTGGAAATCAGAGAACAAAAGCACTGCATGCACCTTTTGTTATTTGATCCCAAACCTCAGGTAAAACACAATGGAGACATCTTTTCAGTGGAGTCTTGTTATTGTAAAGTTAATAACAAATAGATAAAATGATTAGTGTTAAATAATCCTAGTCCTTCCATCTACCCACTCTCTTCCACCTGCCCTGACAGGAGTTTTGGCATTTGGGTAGTTCTGTCCCCTGAATCTTTTCTATTAATCTGTTGACCTGTATATCTCTCCCAGTTGCTACAAAACTGGAAAAAGTCAGCTCATAGTGCCAAAATTACACCAGCTATATAAGCCAGGATTAAATTCTCTTTACTGTAGCAACAAAATAAAGTGTATATCCTAATAAGGAATTTAATACTAATGCCACAAGTCAATGTTATGGCATAATTTAGATTGTTTAAGTCCTCTTACAGTGAAATAAAATAAAGCAAACACGTGTGAAATTCTGCTTCTGGGGAATTAAGCCATTGGTTTCAATGGGTCAGGACTTCATTCAGAATATTTGAAAGGCTCAATATTTGGCAAGCCTGGAATAGATAGAAGGCTCATGGAGCTTTTAGGGGTATTTAAAAGAAAAAGGGGGGGGGGGGGGGGGGGGGGGGGGNAGGGGGGGGGGGGGGGAGTTGGGTCATATAACTCTCTCTGTATATATTCAAACCAATGCACGAATATACACTGCATTTATTTATTTCAGCTTTAAACAGAGAAAATACAAATTCTTATCCCAGGGCATAGCTTACAAATATAAAAATCCAAACAATCTCCTATGGGAAATGGCTAGATTCTTGGCTGGATTATTATACTAGTGATAAATGAAGATAAGAATGTAGAACAGGTTAAAGAACAAAACAATGCCAAATATATGCTGAAGAGCACGTTGCTGGCAAAATGGTAGAGCCTAGCTGAAAGACATCTTACTGCCTTCTGGCAGATGCTATGAGTATTTGTAATAAAAATTGATGAAGAAGTCACATATCTTCAAGGATAAATATGAGATTATAATAACAGAGAAACAGCAAAACCAAGTTCGTGACAAGGAAATGTAAAATGACACAAAATAAAACTAAGAGAAGAGATAATATTTTGCTTGCTTTACTGCTCTTGCAACAAGCTGCCAGCTTCCCCTGTAAGGAAGGTAAGTTTAAGCCACTGTAAAGTGCCCAGAAGGGTCCTAGACTCAAGGGCTGCGTGTCACGTGTTCTGAGACCAGTCTGACTGGACCCTCAGGCACCCACAGCTTTCTGGCACGATCTCACAGAAACCCCAGTCCGGGTTCTGGCAGGGGTGGAGCTGAGAGATGGGAGAGGCTTTTAAGGCTGCTCAAGTGAAGTCAGCTGGGTGGCTCTCCAGTATTAACCAGGCTTAGGGAGCATGAGCGAGCCGGAAGTGAGTGTCCTGGAACATTAGCGAACAGGAACTGAGCAAACAGGTACAGAGCAGTTTGTGAAAGCAGGTCGTGAAGGGAGGGCGCACGGGAGGGTGCTCCGCCCTTTTAAGATTTTATAGGTGTGCTACACAAGCAGTTGCCACTTGCCTTGTTAATACCTAGCAATGGTTATTACTAGGAAAAAAGCTTTAACTCGTCTGGAAGTGGCAACCCAGACAGAGCCCTCAGGGATGGATGAGATAGTCCAAGTAGCAGGCTGTAGGGAGTGTCTCAGCCTCTCCCTGGTAGCAGGGGACTGTGTATGGTGTCAGCAGGTAGGTGATTTGCTCACCTGAGTGGCACAGCTGCAAGATAAGGTTGAAAGACTGCAAGCTGAAGTGGCAAAACTTAGGAGCATCAGAAAGGCTAAGGATGGAATTGACTGGTGCAGCCAGGCTCTGCCCTCCCTAAAACTGAAACAGAAACAGGATCACCTGCCACAAATTACCCAGGAATGGGAGACCCCTGGACCATCCCTGAAAAGAGTTCATTGGGATACACATCTGCCCTACATAAACCAAAAGGTACATGGTCAAGGCAGCAAGCAAACTTCTTCCCTGCCCACCTCTCCACACCCGCTTGTCAGTAAGCAATGGCAACAAGTTCCTGCTCAACGTGGCATGTGTGTTGCCTCGGATATACCCCCAACTTTCCAGGTGACCTTGCAGAACAGGTACGATGTCCTGCAAGTGCAGCCAGCCAATGAGGATGATGCCAAGTTCACTTATAAGAGGTCAAGTTCACTTATAAGGAAGCCCAAGGCCAGCATCCAAACATCTTCTATCAAAAAAAAGAGTCATTGTTATAGGTGACTCCCTCTTGAAGGGCACAGAAGGCCCTATATGCAGACCTGACCCACTTCAAAGGGAAGTTTGCTGTCTCCCTGGGGCCCGAGTTAAGGATGTGGTAAGAAAGCTCCCTTCCCTCGTACAACCTAGAGATTATTATCCATTGTTGATTTTTCAGGTAGACAATATGATCTTGAAAAAAGAAAAGTGAAGACTGTCAAGAGAGATTTTAGGGTCTTGGGTCAACTGATCAAGGGAGTGGGAGCACAGGTAGTTTTTTCTTCTATGCCCTCTGTTGCAGGGGCCAACCCAGAAAGGCCGAGGAGGGCCCATCAGATTAATTCTTGGCTTTGAGCCTGGTGCCATCAGCAGGACTTTGGGTTTTTTGACCGTTGGTCAACTTACAGGATGCCAGGCCTAGTGGCAGCAGATGGGGTGATTCTCTCTCAAAGGGGGAGAAGGATTTTATCACAGGAGTTGGAGTAAGCACATTAACCGTGCTTTAAACTAGATTCGAAGCGGGGAGGGGGGGAAAACCTGGCTCATAGGGAACAAGCCTGTGACATTTGTGGGGTGTTGTGCCAGCCCTTCTGTTACCTCAGGTGATGTGCCGGTCAGGCGGAACTCTAGCAGTGGTTACTCGCTCAAATGCCTGTACACTAATGCACCCAGTATGGAGAACAAACAGGATGAACTTTAGATCGATGTGCGATCTCAGGACCATCTCATTGCAATCACTGAGACATGGTGGGACAGCTCACATGACTGGAACACTCTCATGGATGGTTATGCCCTTTTAAGGAGGAGGTGGATTTGCTCTCTATGTGAGAGAGCATTTGGAATGTATTTAGCTCTCCCTGGGGGGCAATGATAAGCTGGTGGAAACCTTGTGGGTAAGAATTAGGGGAAGTCTAGTATGGGAGATATTGTAGTGTGTGTTTACTACAGGCTACCATATCAAGATAAGGAAACTGATGAGGCCTTCTATAAGCAGTTGTAAGTAGCCTCAAGATCACAGGCTCTGGTTGTCATGGGGAACTTTAATTACCCAGATATTTGTTGGGAGACTTGCACAGCCAGGCATACACAGTCCAGTAGGTTCCTCCAGAGCATTGACAATAACTTTCTAATTCAGGTGGTGGAGGAACCAACAAGGAGAGGAGTATTGCTGGACCTTGTACTAACAAATAAAGAGGGACTCGTTGAGGATGTGAAGGTAGGGGGCACCCTTGGCTCTAGTGACCATGAGTTGGTGGAGTTCAAGACTGTGGGCAGTAGGCACAGGGACAAGAGCAGGATCACTACCCTGGACTTCAGAAAGGCCAAATATGGCCTTCTCAGGGAACTGCTTGATAAAGTCCTGTGGGACTGGGCTCTAGAATATAAAGGGACCCAAGCAAGCTGGCTAGTATTAGAATCATAGAATCATAGAACAGTTACAGCTGGAAGAGACCTTGAAGATCATCAAGTCCAGTCTTTGTCCTAGCCCTATCAACTTGCTAAATGATGCCCCCAAATGCAATATCTACCTGTCTCTTAGACACCTCTAGGGATGGTGACTCAACCACCTC